>ML796273.1:139612-153415 GCA_009831015.1 Picea engelmannii | reverse complement strand
TGAAGGGTACACAAAAAGTAACTATGATGAAACTCATTGGACATGTGCTCCACTAGTAGGAATATAAAAAAAAAACATAAAATACAAATGTTGACCTCCACAAGTCATCCCACTGTAGTAAGGAACATGGGTGAGTGGGAGGGTGTTGGCACCAAGATTCATACTTTCCATTACAACAATAGGTGCATCCATCACAAAGGTTGATCTTGTTGTAGATGCAATACACTAAGAGGTGGTTGACTATTATTATTTATTACAACAACAAAATAGAATGTGTGTGTATATACAAAGGATAAATAACTATTTGAACTAGAAGTGACATTGTCTTCAGAGGTATGACCAGAGAGCGAATGAATTAAACTCTTTGTAAATACATGTAATTCCTCAACAAATATTGTGGCAATGGGATCTAAGTGAACATAGTCAAAATTGTGTATGCATGAGCAATTATTGATGAGCCTATACATGCTTACATTTAGGATTATTATTATTATATATATATATATAATTTATAACTTATATAAATTAAAATATATATTTATAAATTATATATATTATATAATATATAAATAATAATAATAATAAATAAATAAATAAAAACATAAAAAAAAAAAAAAATCAAACTACACTATCACTACATGACTATTGTGCTCATATTTTTGAACTGGCGTGAATAGTTTCACACACACACACACACACACACACACACATAGAGTGGACGGTAGCAGGGGAGAAGGAGGCACGCATGCATGGAGATTCCTCAGAATTCCCGGGAAAAAACCATCGTATGCAACCCTCCTTTCTAAGCAATGTTTCTGGATACGCAAACCTGTATGTTGTTGACCCCATGATTTTTGAAGGTATCAAGGAAACCCACAATGTCCTGAAAATGGTGCTACAAAAATAGTCTCTCAACCCTAAACCCCCAAATGGAATTAGAGAGACTAAGAGCTAGTGGAATTAGAGTGACTAAGAGCATTTTTGGATAAATCCCTTAGTTTAAATACCTTCAAACTAAATGATTTATAATGAAGCATAATTGCTCACATGGGATGGCATCATACCTTCTTACTCAGTGATTTATGTCTCTCGTCGACGATATGAAGACAAGTATATGTCCAAGATTTTAGTTTTACATTGTTTTTTTGCTGGCCTCAGCAAAATCGCAGTGATACCAAGGAAAATTTGCCTCCATATTCAGCTATTGATCTCACACCTCGCAGGATAGTGATTTAGTGCCGTGTTGAATCTGTATTTGTTTTCTATATTTTTTTTTATTTCCTTTTCTTGCAAAGCAAATCGTTGAGTATGTTATTCCAATTTTTTCCTACCCCTTCCAAAGTGAATCGCTGAGTATGAGTCCTATTGGTATATTCCCATACTCATTTACCTCCCAAGCATAGCGATTGCTCATTTACCTCCCAAGCATAGTGATTTCTTCCATAGCGATTTGAAGACAAATGACAGTCGACAGTGGCTAGAAATTTCATGCAGAGCATCTCTCCCTTAAAAAAATGAATTACTTCTTGTCTTCATGCATTTCTACTTTCCCTCTCACCTTCTTGGAGAAATGACAACAATAGTTAAGGGCAAATTTTCCATCCCACGAGTTAGGATTGGGTAAATTTTCTGTCCCATGAGTTAGGAATGGCAGGATACTTGATATTACCTAGCAAATTTGAATCCCACCAATTAAATCCTATGCTAGAACGAACACTTGTAGTGATTGAAGGATACAAGTGTTTTTGGCCTACATATGGAGTGCAATATTATATGAAGAATCCATGCTCACCACTTTTGGGGAATCAAATGAAGCAAAACTTAAGTCTACAAGCTTTAGGTCTCCAACATTTATTCATCGTATTTTTTTTCGGAAATGTCTTGTCTCTCTCAAGGGTTTGATGCTCAATTCTGTCACATGAAGACTTACATACATCATCTATTGGTTGAAAATTTTCATTGTAGAGTGTTATAATAGTTTCTCAAGACCTATATACGTTATCTACTGGTATAAAAGTTTCATTGGAGAGTGTTATAATAGTTTATCAAGATCTCATTACTGAGATTTATATGATGTTACACCATGCTCTATGGGTAACCCTCTTAGTGAATACATAGAAACTCATGAAGCACACATGGTTGTGTCGTGAGGTAGGGATGGCATCTACATTGTTGGACCTAAACCCCCATATATTAGTCGCTCTAATTCTTTCTTAAGCTGGATTCCCTTCCAAAAATGCTAACAGATTAATCCCTTAGAGCGACTAAGATCTAGTGGAATATATGGTGGTACAAGAAGTACCCAAAGGGGTAGGGGGTTGGAGGGGTTAATACAAAGGGAAAACAAGAGCAAAGACATGTTGTTGACACCTATTCCCTAGAGCAATTACGCTCCATGAATTGATATAGTGTCATGTTGACACAATGATTTGGTTGCACATTTATTGATAAACCAACAATAAAGGAGGCTCATTATGTAGAATTTTGACATGGATTTATTCAAGTCAACTCATGTAGGTGGATCAACACACTTTTCCTACAACATCACTCTAGTTGATTGTTTCACTTTTGCACAACAATTTTCATGAGCTCCATTCTCATGGATCTTATCCATGACATTTCTCTCTCAACTCACATATCTCTATGGCAAGAGAACAACAACCAGATTTTGTATGTAAGAAATCCTTCCTAGATTATAAGTTTATAATCCCTATGTTATATGAAATTACCACTTTGGAATTTGACAAGATATAATTACCACTTTTTTTATATCAGTTGTGCACTTCTCGATCATGGGAAAGAACACAATTGCAACTGGTACTATGTTGGGCACATTTCAACTGATGCATGTCCTATGCGCACAAATCTATCTACTTTGGACACCTATCTCTAGTAATTGGTTTGGTTTTGTTCTTCTTCATCCAACAGCCTATTCTAGCAATCTAACTCAACAACTGCATAACTCATATATATGTATACATGTTTTATAGATTTCTCTTCTGATGTAGTTGTTAGAGATCAAACAAGATAAAATTGCACATATGAAATTTGAGACATCGTGTCATTCTCTCCATGAGTAGTTTCCATAGCAACGAATCATCCAAATATTTACCTACACTTTTCTAGCACACATAATATTGGATAATGAAACTTTATACTTATGAACAAACTCAATTCATATAGCTCGGGTTACCTGAGGTCTACTCCTCTACCTTATCTACTCTTGGTAGTAGTTTTGGTTATCTTTATCTCAATGCCCACCCAAAACAATCATCTTCAACATCAACATTGATCTAGTTCATTAGAGACTACCCTTCCACCCAGATTCATTTGATGTATAGCTTTGGGTTATTTTGAGATCTTCCTTCCACCCCAACAAATCTTGGAAGCATTCATTTAATTCTTTTGACTCAATTCCCACCCAACGTGATTCTTTTCAACAACATTTAATATATTTTTTTCTCTTGGCCCAACACCTACCCAAAATATTGAGTGAAGAAATACTTTGTGTTTTCTCAGAGGTTGGGTTCCAACCCTAGATGCAAAAGTCTTACATGTCAAGTTATATTTTCAATGTTTATCTTTAACTATACTATAATATGAAGATCGTTCACCTAACATTTCCTTCTCCCTCGATGGAGTGTATGTACAACCAAATATGTATCTATCAGACCTATCATCCAACTTGAGCGATGAAATTTCGAGAGGGACAAGGGAAAACATATCCAACACATGTAACAAGGCGAAATAAACTAGAGGTGAAAAGGTCAGAAGAAATTTTGCTAGGCACATGAAATTATTTCTTGCTGAAGGAGGATCATGCTCTTATGATGATGAGAGAATAGGTGACATTGAGGTTCCCTTGAGGTACAAACACCTACTGAAATAGTGGGTACCCAAGGAACTACCAGAGTTGGACATCGACTTCTATGTTAATGAGAGGATGTATTGCATTGCTCCGTCATCCATACATGGCCTTGCTTTATTTTCCATGGACGTCATAAAGGTAAAATATGGCAGATTGGTTGAATTGTTTGAGTATGTTGGACCATGTTACACTTATGGAGTATGGTTTAGGCTAATCCAATATATGCCTAGTATGCGGAGATACACACTCACTGCAAATTATATACAACTGAAAGACAATAATAAAAATAAAGGAGCGACTATGTATATTGATGGAAGGCCAAAGGCATCGGGGAATATTGCAGGTATTATAAACATTACAAGGCCTCGGACGACAAGAAAGGAACCCAATTGCATTTTTGAGGGGCGTGAAGGTAATAGGATATTTGTATGTGCGGTGAAAACAATAACGACAGGCGAAGAGTTGTTGGTCGATTACAATCTGAATCGAGTCGACCCAGACATGTCATCTTCTGCTATGGTACAAAACCCATTATACCCAAACTTAAAAAGGGATTACTTAATTTGTGAATGTTTCATTTGTGACGAAATCTTATTTTATTTCTGAATGTTCCATTTGCTAATTTTTGCTCGATGTTTCATTTCCAAATATTTTCTAATTTGTATGTGTGAATGTTTCATTTGATAATATTTGCCAATATTCCATTATTTCATATATTGTTTTTTCAATATTTCTTGCACGTACTAACATTCTTCTTGAAATTATGCCAAAGTCATGATCAGGGCAAAGGCCTTGAGCATGAAAAATATTTTGATCGGGGCAAAGGCCCCATTCCTCGCACCGCATCGACCGAAAATGATGAATATATAAGAGATGAAGAGATATTTGATTCTAGAGACCCCTTGCAAACAATAGAATTGTCCCTGGGGAATGCCAATAGGGAATTCTGAGATTTGGTCACTACTGGGCCAGAAACAGATGAGTATTTCCTAAGGATAGATTAAATGTGTGTTAAGATAGCAAATTATGGGGTAAGTCATGTCATCTAACGATATCAATTTTTGGTTTTTAATTTTGTAATTTGATATATGCAATTAACATATATTTCTCATTGTAGAATTTTGTGAGATCGATGAGAGGGGAAGGAGAAGGTCCTGGTAGCAGTAGAAGGACTGCAACAACGAACCTACATGGCCACGTAGCCACGAGGCTATTTTTCACCCCAAGTGTGCCACGTGAGACTGATTCTATACCTTCTAGGGGTGATGCCACGCCCCTACAACAGACGCTAGATCATGTAGGTGGTGTACATGCTCATGGAACTAATCACTCTTCCAGTGATTGTTACCCTGGTGCTACACATATCCAAAGCACAAGAACAACAACGGTATTATTTTTTGTCAACCAAGTCATGGTTCCTCTAAAAATAGTACAACTACCAGGTATTTAATATATGTCTTTATTGAGATTCATGTTATATAATTATTTAAACAATCTCATATCAATGAGATTTAAATTACTAATGATGACGATGTTTTATAGGAACAATGTGTTCTACAATAGTTTGCATGACTATGCATTAGAAATTTTTGGGCCGACTATTCGACTACGATGGAATCAAAAAAATTCCAAACTGAAAAGCCTTCTTATCTCCAGACTGGTTGGCAAGTTTGGTGACTCATTCAATAAGACATAAGTCCTAAAAAGGATCGGAAATAATTTGAAGCATGTTAAAGAGGCGTATAGGAATAAATTAGTACAAGACCCCAAGTGTGAACGCCCTTTGGTTGTCCCCGAGAGGGAGTGGAAAGAAAATATTCTCTATGCAACAGAATTAGCGATGAAAGCACAAGGGAAGAAACCACCTAGCCCTGGAAGGTAAGAGATGTTTTCAATTTACTATGATGGGATTTTGTTTACTTTATGAGGAAAATAATGAATATCTAACATATTTCAAAATATTGCATAGACTCCAAGACACTTCCAAGGCAAAAAAGGCAAGACAAGAAAAACACGACCAACATAAACTGGACCAAGGTGGTTACGGGAGATTGAAGGCATGGGTTGTAAGTGCCTAAACATTTTACTTTTTTTTATCATCGTCACAAAATATGTAATTCATTGCAGCTAGTGACTAATGATTTTGATATTGCTCAATGCAGGGGGATTTGTTCAAGACGCGACCACAAAAGAAGATCTAAAGGTCAGGTTCACGCAGGGTTTTGATGGCATGGTGGCGCGATGAAGAGGCTTGGGGAAATCTCCATGTGTCTCTCTAAAGGACATGGTAAATAAAATAAAATTAAAAACTTGTCAATTAGTTTTTATTCATTGATTACTTGTAATGTAAAATATATTTTTATTCATTTAAAATGTAAAACAATGTGTGTCTTTTCCACATTCGCAGGAGAGTAACAATGCTACCAATGATCTTGATGTACCCGATGAACCACATCCTGGCCCCCATATTGATTCAAGCATTGTTGCCAAAGGACCATTACATAGTGGTATGCGCACATTTTTAATGTTTTCCCATTTTTCAATGAGTAATAATATTTAGGTTATATTCTGTACTAAATACTTATATTTTTTTAGATGGCAGAGCATGTAGATGTTGATCTAGAGAGGAGATCAACAAGCACAGAAAAAATAATGCGACCACCAACTACTATTTCTACTGCACCAAGTAATCCAAGTATAAAACATTGTAATTAAATCTGTATTAATTAAATTGCCCTAGGAACAGTGAATAACAATATCACTTGAATTTTTTGTTGTTGTTGTAGTAGTGGATGCCCATGCGCATCCTCAACCTCCATGCCAAAATACTAGAAGTTCATCATGGTGTGAGGTGTTGAGTATTGATGATGCAACACTTCAAGAAGGCCCAATAATTGTGGGGGGTCGGTTAAATTATGATGATGAATTAATTTGTGCTTTCATGGAGACCAAGAAGAAGAAGAAGAAGAAGAAGAACAAATGATTATACATTCTATTATTAATATAAATCCAATATATTTCTAGTCCAATGTAATGTATTTTGTTTTCCTACATGTCATGAATGTTATTTGCTTTCATGTTTTTTGCTTACATTTAATGTTACTATCATTTCTAATTATAGTTGTAAAATCTAGATAGATTGGGTATGGGGAAATGAGAGTGATGTGAGAGGGGGGAAGGGGCCAAAAGAGATTCCACCTTCACGTGGTTGGTCCTGTTCAATAGAGAATAATTTATTCTCGAAACAAAGAGAAGCTCATTCAGGTATTCATCTTTAGTCATTAATTTGTAGATGTTGTTACATCTTTAATTACTATTCTGAAATATAATTAAGTCATGTGATGAATCGCAAGATGGAGAGGAGAAACATTGGAGGAACCCCATCACTCAGAGGTATGGATCTTGTTAAGGACTGGTTTAAGGTGATTTTTGGTTGATTTATGACTATCATGATATTTCATAATGAATGTGGAGATCAATGAATTTTTTTAGGAAATTTGAATTTAAGAAGACAAACTTATGCTGACTCCACGACTGTTAAGGATGCATGGAAGTGGGCACAATCCCCAAGTTATGTCTCTCTAGACAACATTGTTGCTAGCCTAAATCAATGTAGTACACATTGAATGTGGTGAACCTGAGGTTCATCATCCTCTTCATATACTTCTTGCTCCTCCTAGCCTAACCTAGGTTACCCCTACATAACTCACCTACCCTAAACCTAGCCTACATCCTAAGCCTAGAAATCCTAGACTCTTAGTAGCCTAACGCAAGACATCTAGACCTAATCTCTATATCTCCCTAAAGCTACTAAAGATACTAACTTGGCACTCAATTTAGGACTGACATAATTATTACAAAGACAATCCCACCATTTTAATGCTACATATAGATTCACTCTCACATAGTCCCCCATTCTTGGAAGTTTTGGGGCTATTAATATATCATTTGATTTATTGCAATGTCTAGAACAACATACCATTGTAACTGTGTTTGGTTGTCTCCAAAATTACTCTGTATTTTTCATCTAGGGCATTAACTGACTAAATTCAATAACTTGGATCATGTTCCTTCTAACTAGATTTAGATACTAAGTTCCATATAAGTATACCTTGCAATTGTTGTTGTCACCATGTTTGTGTGGGTTTGTTCTTTTGGTCACTTGTTTATTAAATATTTCCTTGAGCTAATGATATAGTTGAACCTATGACAAGCACACAATTGTAATTATGTTCTATATAGTTAAGTGCAACTTATAATCATTTATCATAAATAAGGAAATGATCTTTTTATTAAATTTTGATTTGAGTCCTAGTTGATGCCATAATTTAGATTTATGTGTTGTATGGTGATTAATTGTAGCAATGGGAAGAACTTCTTATCATTCAATTGAGTTCAGTAATGAGGTGTGTATTGTCTTTGTCTAGATTATGAATAGGATATTTAAAACAATCCAATATCAAGGTTCTTATTCCATTCCACATGCCCTATGAGTGGAAGGAATGTCCTTTTTAATACTAGAACCCCTTGTCCATCTGATGAATGTGTTCTTTTTTTAACCAATTCTCTCCAAGGTGAAATTGTTTGCTTATTATTTCACTGTCTATGTCTACCTTTGGTGGCATCGCCTATGTTATCCACTTTTGTTGTAATTTCAGGATAAGTATAAATACAATTATATTTTTAGGATGATTCATCTTTGCATCCATGAATTGGATATCTACAATTGCAATCTTTGAGTGTGAAAAGTATTCCACTTTGTTCTTCTGAGTGGTGGGTGTGTCGTGTTCAACACTGGTGGTCCCTTCTCCATTATGTTAAAACAAAAGACCTAAATTCCTTTTGTTTGTGTATATAAGATACCCACCCTTTGTGTCAACACTTCATTTATGTCCTCTATTATCGACACTCTTGCAGTTCTCTCTCTACCTTATTTTGGTATCCATACTAGAGAATCCTAACTCATCTTATCATGAAAATGTTGGGATACAGGGGATAGATCTTACATGGACCTATAAGGATGGATCATATTAAGCTAATCACTTCCTTTCTTCTCTCGATCAAAATATTTGGTGGAAATGAGTGATAGGAACAGACCTAGGTCATACCAAATTCTAGATTGGATGGGCTATGCACTTTTATTCAACCTCCATCTAGAAGACCTACCCCCACTAGGAATTTGAGGAGATCTCTTTCTTATCACAATTCATTTTCCACTACAAACCCCCTTCATGAAACCAACCTTAAATCGCTAGGTATTTTTAATTTCACCCATGGTTACATAGTCAAGTACTCTCAAATATGGACTCTCCCCTAAAGACATTGTCAGGCAATGAATTGACTAATATGCGGTTGGTGACTCACCGCGGAAATCATCTTCTCCCTTCTCTACTTTTAGTACTATTTTTGTAGTGACATCAAAGGCTTCATCTTCTAACGAGGATGAGCATCCCTTTTTCATGTTACATATGAAATTTCCATTTTTTTCATTTCTCTTTTTCAGTAGTTTAACTTATTTTGTTTTATAATTCAGCTTCTAGGAGATGCTACTATGATCCCACAATGGGTCACTACTCAATTGTACTTTTGAGTCCCATTGACCTACCTTTGAGGTCATTAGTGAACATTGATAAAATTATCATATCTTGGTATTCTTACATTTCCCTATTATTGGGTACTTTCATTCATAAAGAGAAAAACTCAGAAGTCATGTATCCTATCATAAAAAAGGATCAAGAAAATTATTTCCAGTAAATTCATAATCATTAAATTGCAAAGAAAATATCCATTGCACCTTGAGAATCTCCCCAAAGGAAAGAAACATGTTATACATTTAGTAAAATGGGGATCAAATTTTTTTGTAGTTATTTATAATATTCATTTAAAGGGAGGTGTTACTTAGGTCCAGTTAATAATAAGTTGCTTATATGTCAGCATTTTGAGAAGATCAAGAATTGCTACTTAGGTGGTGTTGACATTAATAATACACATTCTTGGTTTGAACACAACTTTATTGGAATGGTAAATATTAAAAGTGTTTCAAGGAATTTCCTTTGGACAATACTCTTTGTGAATTTTGTTGTCCATACTCATTAGCAACCTACCCTAACCTAGCCACCACTCTAAACTATTATAATCCTAATGCAAGATCTCTAGGCCTCTCTCCTACTATCCTAAAAACTCATGTCCATCCTCAGGATTGTCTACCATTTGACTTTACTAAGCTATTTTTGCAGCCCCAATGTACCTAACGTTGACCTATTTTCATACTAGCTCACCCTAGGATATATCCCCTTTCATGCCTAGGCCATTATCTCCCTAAAACAAGGCCATTAACCCTATCTCCTGAACATTTAGACACCCCATGGCTACCTATAGAAACCCTTACTGTTGATTGTCCTGAAGTCTTAATTTAAGACCTTATTCCACTTTGATACACCCCTTAAAAAAAACTCACATACCTCATAGTCACTCTACCTAAACTGCCTCCCAAACTCTCCACCCAAAATCATAGTAAAATATTCAATTATGACTGTGTGAACATAGTCATTCCCAACCACATTTAATTTGTTTTTGACAGATATAATTCATGGGTAACATAACCAACAATCTGCATGCATAAGAAACATTACAAATCTTAACTTTTGTGCATTTGGGGGGGTTACATATAATTTTCATTTGCATATTTAGGACAAGTAGGACTGATACATATTGAATTGAAGTCAAATAGACAGTCCCAACTTGTGATATGTAATGAATTGAGAAGGATACTATTGGATTATTGGATTGACACATATAAAACGTTTTTTGTCTTTGAAATATTGATGTCTTGAAATTAGTTTGATCAAAGTCATAGATACTTCAAAGAAAATTATTGTGCTCTATTAGGCAATTGTTTATATCATTAAAATTTAGTCATTGATTGATCTTAATAATTTTAATACTTGCATTATTCTTGAGATTGAAAGCATCATCCTCTAGGCATTGTATCCAAACACAAACACATGTGGAATTTGCACACTTAAGTGAATATCTTGTTGTCACATACATTTCCTTGAATCATTCATTGAATATCTTTTAGATGAGTTTACACGAAAGAGTGTTTCATTATTTCATTGTATGTAGTTTTTATCATATCATGGTCTATGTGAAATCTGAGATATTTTCACTCTTTGTTGTTTTCAGAAATAAAGAATCTATGTACTTAGGTGAAAGACGGTCCCTCAGTAGGAAAACTTTCCATTGGTGGGTTGTTTAACCTAGTGAACCATGAAAGAAAACATGTAACAGACCATGATTTTATGGAAAAGTGGACACCAATCTATTTTGTCTCTACTCACTATACTAATATTTGCCTGGATGAAATTTAGAAAATGGTTGTTGAAATTGGTAAAATAAGTATGTTATTAACTCTTTCAATAATCTAGGTTCAACAATGATTTATCATGAAATAAAATTATTTTCCTTGCATGAAATTTGTTTATGGGGATATTGGCAAGTATTAATCATAGTTCATAATTGTTTTTCAGCCTAATTGTATCTGAAAATTGTGAAATATTAAAATTGACTCCAGATAGATTATTTGTATAACTACCAAATGCACATATTTTAAGTTAACACGTTTCATAGGATTTGTGTGTTTCTTATTAATATGCACATTGTACATAGCTATGCCTTCAATTGTTATTTCCATCTCGATGAGATATGTATTAAAATTGGTTATATGTTGGATTTGACTATCAACCTCCTAGGGCCTATATTAGGCTCGGGAAGGCTGACTATCTTCTTTACATGTCATTGTAGCTTCTAAATTTTAGCTTCTTGTTCCCTGTATTTTTCTCTTAGGCATTGATTTTCCACATCTAACAGGAATTTCTTCGATTTAATAGTGCCCAACTACTCTGTAAGGGAGTTATGATGATGTGAAAGATCCTCCACCCAATTCTCTAGATTCACCTTCCACAATTTGATGCTTGATATTAAATCCCTTAGCATGGATTGAGACTCATCACAATGATTCTTACATATAGAAATGACAAGGTAAATTGGATCATCGTTATTGACCATTACGGGGTTGACTCCAGTGCCAGCTCACAAGTACATAATGAAAGTGTTATCTCTATAAGAAATCACTCCCTGACTGTAGAAGGGTGTAAGCTTGGTAACGTAAATAGATAAATAAGTTGTGGAGGAAAAAGGATCAAATCGGATGACATTATAAACTCACATCCATTTAGAAAGACATGGGTCACTTGAAAGACCAAGGATTTCAACTATGTTGCTTAGAAGGTTTTAATCAATGTGTAAAAACATGGAGAAGACTCATTATGCTAGTAAGAAATACCTACACAAACGCATATGTGAATGGCCAGTAATGATAGGTAAGATACTTCTTCATACCAGCAGAAACATATATAAGATTTGTATATAGTAGATGGACAAACATAATAAGTAAATACTTGTAGCTTAAGCTTATGAGTGCACTGATAAGATGACAACTATCTGTCACTAATACAAACATAAGAAGAAATGTATATAAGTCTAATATAACAACGAAGAGATGGGATGATAGCCTTATATCATTGAGTATACATAAACTTGGAAAGAAAGGATATGAAAACTGAACAAACAAAGTGAAATAATCTCGATGTCAAGATATATTCATGGACATCTCCAAAGGATGAAATTTACAAGTCTTCAAGAATAGAACCACAGTCCTCAAACTGTTTTCCCCCCCTTTGGTTTCTTAGAATTCTTAGGCTTTTATAGCCTTTACATCAAGGTTTCAAGATCCTAATTTAATGGATCTGAAATACCAAAAATAAACATAATCAATTTGATTTTTTAGCATAAATGATCCAATGTTATCATTGTTGGGATCTAAAGATGTCTTAAAATATAACCTCTATGCATCATCTAAAGGTAGGGAATGGCACAAGCATTTTACTTGTCTCCTACGTAGGTTCTTACCTTCTGTTTTCAATACCCGTCCTTGAGAGATGTAACCTCTACAAAGGGACATCAATCATAAGAAAATGAATGACAATTCTTCCATTCAAATGAGAAGCACTACCTGCAAAAGGAACAACAATTGTGACAAGGGAACGGTAGTCATTATATTGGGATGAACTAATGTTGTATTAATTGAGTTGTAGTACTTTCCCAACTATCTAATTTGTCAACCTGGGGTTCGTAAACTAATGAAGCACATGTAAAGTATATGCAAGATTGAAGCATGACTAATATAATCTAATGTTTAAGATACAACTGAAATTGAATCATTAATTTAACACACGACTGAAATTGAATCATTAATATAACACATGACTGAAATTGAATTAATCTAGTTGCATAAATGGAATTACTCTAAGAATGGGAAATTGGGTAAATGGAATTAATCTAGAAATGGAGAACTACATGAAGGAATATAAATTACAACATGTGAAGAGTTGAATGACACAACAACATATGTGAGATCTTACATATGTTGTTGTAAAAGAATAATGAAAGCATGAAAACCAAAACCATGAATCAAATCTAAGAATCCTATTCTCTTTCGAATCCTAATGACTACTCTGATTCTAATTACATAATATAACTCTTGAATCCTAATTCCTCTTCTACTTGAATCCTTATAAAGATAGAGAACTCTCTTTTATACATGAGAGGCTTGAAGATAAGATAACCATCTCATTATTACATATCCACATTTCTCTCAACCTATTTCCCATTATTACAAAATATAATCCCTTCAAATCCTCACACATATCTCTCATATATCTTGGATAAGATAGTCCAACCAAATCTCCATGATCTTCTCCTTGGAATGGGCTTGAATTATCTCCTCAAATATTGAAATGGTGGAGGAAGTATTCGAGAAGTCATTTTGAATCAACCCTTCTCATATTCCTACACATTACAAAGCTCACACATAT
>ML796273.1:128599-139562 GCA_009831015.1 Picea engelmannii | reverse complement strand
TAAAATGAATAAAGTGGAGAACAATAAGGTGAAACCCAAGTATATTTATGGAAATGATATCGTGAAAGGTTAATGGGGCGATGAAATGTGGAGAATGATAAAGGGAAAGATGGATGAAAATAGGACATTTATGAGCCCCAACATATCCCCGAACTTAACTTGTTGCATGTCCTCATGAAACCGTGCATGGATCTTCTCAAGAAATTTTGGAATCATGAGTAACAGATGACATTTTTCTTATGGTTGGTTCTTGTGTGACAACCATGAATATAAAGAATGTTGGTTCTTGTGTTAACAACATTCATTTCTTTATTTTTTCTCTTGTTGTTATGATAATAATTTGCCCATATTATTAAAATGTATAATATCAATGTGCATAAGGAAAACATCACTGAGTATAAGAAAGCCATTTTTTTGTATATGTGTGAATCATGCCAATATGTATAACAATGGTTATGAAGCAAAGTGCAACAGAGTATCATTGGAAAAGAAATGTTCATAACTGGTAAATGAAAAAAATGGAATGACGGTAGTGGAAAAGTGGAGTGATGATAGTGAATAAAGTCCCCTATCCCCCAAATTAACTTGTTGCATGTCCTCATGCAACATGGCATAAGTCATAGAAGTGAAAAGAAAAGGGAACTGGGTGAGGGAATCTTCCAAATTATTCATTGCTAGCAGTTGAGGAATTACATGATTAAAGTTTAGAAAATAACATACATCCACTTACCCAAAATGTTGAAGAACTATGAAATAGGAATATGGTCGATGTGACTGCTAGAGCATGGAAGATGTCACTGCTGCAGGATCATATGAAAGGTGATTGTTGTTGTAGCGACGACTGTTGTCTGCTGGATCAGAGAATGTGAAGTGGAGGAATCTGAACTGCTGCTGAATGAATCATGGAAAAGACAAAGTATGAATGTGGAAATGTGGTACTCTCGTATGGTTGAAGTCATGTGGTTGTAACTGCTAATAGAGTCATGAAAAGTGTATAGTATTCACCTGTTGTTAAACTTGATGGTACAATTCTAATCATGCGAATGAACGTGTCGATGTTGAGCATGAAAAGAAGTCATTAGATTATCGACCAATGATTAATATCGATAACCAATGTGAGGAAACTCACCATTGATGTCAATGAGTGCCAAGGTACCCGAGTACATCTTGCAGAGTGCGAATGAATGAGTTGATGTCAAGCCACTTGCAAGATCTAACGATCAAGGGACATTGATGTATTCCCATGATTGTCAGCAAGAGAACTTGTCATTGAGGCATGCAAGCCTCCAGGTACTTAAAATGGACTCTAGTCTATATCCCAGATAAGTTGTTTAGGTCAATGGGGCAAGACTTGTTGAAAGGTGGGCCTTAAGGAATCCCACATCAGTCAATGCGATTTCTGATAAAAAGAGTGGTAGGACTATAAATGAAAATATCTTAGTAGTAATAGTGTATATGGCAAGGAAATGTAGTCATGGAAAGGGAGTTCGATATATTTATTGATAAGGAAAATTGAACTGAAAAAGCTAAAGAGATGTATGCAACTCAAAAATATAAGCGTGTGCGAAGTCATGAAGGATAATTCAACGGAATATGGGCTTCAACATAGGGATGACCAATCACCTGGGTCTTGGGAAATGAACAAGTTTGCGAGACGAAAATGCAAAGTGGCTAGGGCCTAAACCCTAGCCGCTTCAGCTCTGGTTTCACGATCACAAGGCGTGTTCCAGCACCGATCAGGGCCCCGACACTCATTCAGAGCGTCCCCCCTCTGCACACGGGTTTGTAGAGGTCATAGGACGCGGCCTACAGCAGTCAGGGTTCCATGGCAGCACCTTCAAAGGGTCCTTGCGAGGCCTGAGACCGCCTACGGGTTTGCATGCGGGTGGGTACAGTGGTATTGGCTCACCACTACGATTTGATCTTGTTTGCAGGAGGTCAGCTACGATGGCCCCAGATCAAAACACCGAGAAGGGAAAAGATCCATTGGAAGCATTCAAGGCGTTAGTTCATTCGGCAGGCCCCAAACCCAAGCCTTCTCTCTCGTCCAAGTTTGTTAAGAAGATGGAGGAGATCCCCTCTTTGGAGCTAACTCCAGAGCAGCCTTGCTCTCTTACCCTCCTTCTAGCAGAAACGTCCCTCATCCGAAATTTTACGGGGTTATGGCCTAGCCCCAAAGCGGTGGAGGCATGGACGAATGACCATTGGAAACCACTAATAAAGGGAAACGTTTCTCTGTTTGCAGTAGGCAGAGGTTTTTTTGTCTTCAGTTTCTTGAGCAAAGAGGACTGTGATCTAGTTTTCAGATCTGGGCCCTATTTCATGGGGTCGAGAGGATTGTTCTTAGCCCCATGGACTCCTGACTTCAATCCCGAAGCCGAGATTACCGCAGCTCTAGTATGGGTTAGGCTGCCTCATCTACCCTTGCACCTCTGGGGGATAGAATCTCTAGAGGACATCGGAAATAAGCTTGGACGTTACCTGGACAAAGTAGAACCGAAAGGGGACCAGTATACCTACGCCCGCATTTGTGTTGAGGTTAACCTCGAGAAAGGTCTTCCGGAAGACATTAAGCTCTCCCTGGGGGAATGGAGCCATATCAAAGAGCTGGACTACGAGCATATTCCTTTCAAGTTCCTCTGGTGCCATGCTTACGGCCACTTCGCAAGAAACTGCCCCAAAGCCGCTGAGGAACCGGGACCAGTCAAAGAAGACACCTTTCAGCCCGTAGCAAACCGACGAAGGCAGTCAAAGCGAAAGGAACCACTAGACCAAGCCCCGAAGGCCACTCAGTCAAAAGAGGCAACTCTAGAAAATAAAAACAGTTTTGATGCGCTAAAGGAAGATGAAGCCCCAGAACCAGAAGAAACAACAGTCAAGGATGATCCTCCGGCAGACGAAAGCCTTCCAGAATCCTCCCCCCCAAAATATGTAGCAGCGAGAAAGATTCGGGCTCCAGATCCGGAAGCTCAAGAAGGTCGGGTTACAATCCCCTCTAGCGGCTCTGGGGGAACTTCAGAACCAGAAGACAACTCAGTTCCGTCTCCTCCCCTTACCCGAGGGCGCAAGACCAACAAAGCACGCAGAGAAAAGGAGGCGGCCTCCAACATTTCTTTAGGATCTCAGAAAAAGCTGGACCCCTACATTAAAGGGAAAACTTCAGTCCCATTGGAATAATGCTTTGCTTCTGTCTTTTGCTATGCTCACAGTTTGTGAGAATTTACTCATGTACGCACTTTTTGTCTTATTCTCGAATTAGCTCAAGGAGCAAAGGGAACTGGTCTCCCAAGACATTCACCAGAAGGTTGGCAGCACTGTCAGAGCTCACCAACCTTCTTCGGATTTGTAAATCCCAGATTCTGGCTGGCCAGAATGCCGATTAATGCAACATAACCGTTTTTGTCAAAAAAAAACATAAGGATGACCAATCTGCTTTGAAGGAGAACTGGAGGAAGACATTCATGACACAAATGGGTTTATGAAAAGGTTTTTGTATAACTGCAAACACCATGATGTGTAAGACGAGAATCAACTCCTTCAAGCAGTCAATAAGGCATGTCTTTTCAAAAAAATTTGTGATTTTTCAAAATCACTTTAGCAGCAAGATGCGATCGGTCGCGCACCTGAAAAAACTTAGTACAAATCCTACATGAAAACTTGTGAGATGTGCGAAAATATAACATGCAGAAAGAAGGACAAATGTGACAAAGTAAATAAAATGCATTTTATATCTCTTGTCGTGATCATTGCGGACGTGCTTGTTTCATCATCAATTGCTTGCTTAGTGTAAAAGCACAAAAACATGTTTCCATTTGTTTTCAGGAATTTATAAAAACATCCATTTGCAATGTTATTTGTTTTTGTTGTTTTAATTTTTATAATTTGTTTATATGTTTTATAAATTTTTATTTATTTATTTATTTATTTTTATTTTATTATGTTTGACCTAATTCTATTACTATATACATATGATTATTTGTTTTATTTTTATTTTTATTATTATTATTTTTATTTATTTTTTTAATAAAACAAAAAGAAATAAAAACAATATATGTTTTGTTGTTTTTTTTTATTTGGTTATTATACAAAAAGAAATAGAAATTGTTGATAATAAAACAAAAAAAAAAAAAAAATTAATTGTTTATAATAAAACAAACTAATAATAATAATAAAACAAATAAAATAAAACTTTCATATACCTGTAGTGCGGGCCACCATGAATGTTGTCATTGGATAGGAGAAATTTGTAGTGCCCAACATCAATTCTCCGTTTGCGTTTCTCATACAAAATATTGTCAGGATCTACATCTTGCCCTGCATCCCGTGAAGTGTTATCATTGTCTTCATTGTCATCCTCCTCCCAGTCATTAATGCCAACCAAAGCCATCATTTGAGTTGTCAATAAATGGTCTTCAGCTTCCTGAAGTGCCCTGGCATATGCTTCATCACTTTCAAATAAAGATGCATCGACCTCTTAATGGTCACCATCAACTAATTCTTCCCTTTCAAAGTCATCGACATTAGCATCAACCTCATTTTCATTCTCACCACTATCATTTATATAATATTCATGATCATAATTTCCACTTCCAGAAGTCTCATAGTCACTAGATTCTGCATTCCTTCGAAGCAACATATGCGCCATTTCCTGTTCATGCAAAGCCTGCATAAGGGCCAAGTCCGAATATTCTTGACTAAGGGTAGTGAAAGGATGAATTGAAGATTGCTCAAATGCTAAGTCTAACACTGAACTCGTAGATGTTTCTGATTGTGCCACTTTTACGCTCTCCTCAGACAACAATAGATATTGAAGCTTATGATAAAGTCCAAAACAATGTTACTTGTTGATCATCTAGAAAAACATTGTTATTGTACATATCAGTGAGCCCACCATCAACTACTTGCACCTAATTATTCAGGATGAACCTGGCTAGTGTCCTCCAAGAGTAAGCACGATAGCAAGCGTAGAGCACCTGATCGATGGGTCGTAGATACCAATAACGGTAATATGAGCATAACTCCATTTGATTTTCAGAATGTTGTTTGATTTCCCTTGGCCTTTTTGACTAAAGGAAAAAAAATATAGTCCCATGCGAACAAAATTGTACCCTCATCTTCAAAAATTGAGATTTTTTGAAACCCAGTCCCTATAATTATGGGAGCCAAAATAATTGCCTCGCTATTGTGTTCATTCTTGCCAGAACTACTAGATCTCATAGATATTTCCATTCTGGTCTACTGCCAAATAGAATGGAAAAAGAATAAAAGGCAACGACCGATATCCAATTTGAATGAATTTAGAACATTGAGATCAGGTTAATCGAAGACAAATTTCCAAAGCAGAGAAACCCTTATGACCACAACAGAATTTAGGAACAGTTTGCCAGTGTATGATTTTGGGTCCAGTCTCCAGTTTAACAAACTCCTTATCATATCAGTCTCTGGGTAGGCAAAAGGAGAAGGGGTAAAATCATGAATATGGGTAACACTTTTGGGACATTCGGGTCTCAAAAATTCCTAGAGGCAATTTTTCGGCCTAAAAAATGTTGCTATGAATTTTTTCGACTGAAAATTTGCACGTCAAATTGAACGGTGCCCTAACGGCACCCTCGAAATTCATGTACAATTCTTTTAGGATGAATTATTTTCCCTTGGTAAGAATATTTCGTCTGAAACGTTTATTTTTAACGGATTCTGTTAAAATCTAGGTTTCGACTGAAATATTATTTCGGCCAAAAATATGAAATTGGAACTGAAAACAAAAACAAGAGAATTTCCCCAAACTTACCTGAACTTTGGAGGTTGCGGACTCCTGCAAATACTGAAAATTTGATTTCGAAAATGACACCAGCATTTCCAAAATTGAATCTACTTTTAATTCCTATAATTTGTTTTCATTTTCTTTATTTTTATCTAATTTTATTTAATTTTTTAAAAAATTCATTGCATAATATTTTCAGTAGACATTATGATTCAGTGAAATGAAATATCGGTATCTCTAAAAATATACAGTGAAAAATTTAGAAAAACATAAATTCATAATCCTTAAACTATTATTTTCAAAAGGGTATATTTAGATTTTAGTTTTAAGTAAAAATTAAGATAGATACAAGGTGTAGAAAATCATGTGTTTAAAATCTGCAACGTTTTCAGCTTGGTCAACTTAAAAAATTCTAGAAATTATAATATTCATCCGTTAGATTCAAAATTATAGTCATAATAAAATAGAGTCTCTTTAGATTGTTGCAGTATATCTCGTTTCTTAAAAACATAAGTTTAATAATAGATACATTGTTGTAGAAAAAAGTTACTCATTATCATTCCTTTCATGTTTACGGAACATACTGTTAAACAATTGTCAAATTGACATATCAAATCGTGATAAAAAAAATTTGAAAAATAGTCATTGGAAAGCTAACAAAATTATTCACAAGTTTTGTTTTTACTGTAAAGTGAAATTCTAAATAAAAAAAATACTTTAGTATGCGAGAAGTTGAACAACTTGTGAAAATACAGTTTGTTTTTTCATAAAACAAGCAAGATACCAATAACGGTAATATGAGCATAACTCCATTTGATTTTCAGAATGTTGTGTGATTTCTCTTGGCCTTTTTGACTAAAGGAAAAAAAATATAGTCCCATGCGAACAAAATTGTACCCTCATCTTCAAAAATTGAGATTTTTCGAAACCCAGTCCCTACAATTATGGGAGCCAAAATAATTGCCTCGCTATTGTGTTCATTCTTGCCAGAACTACTAGATCTCATAGATATTTCCATTCTGGTCTACTGGCAAATAGAATGGAAAAGGAATAAAAGGCAATGACCGATATCCAATTTGAATGAATTTAGAACACTGAGATCGGGTTAATCGAAGACAAATTTCCAAAGCAAAGAAACCCTTATGACCACAACAGAATTTAGGAACAGTTTGCCAGTGTATGATTTTGGGTCCAGTCTCCAGTTTAACAAACTCCTTATCCTATCAGTCTCTAGGAAGGAAAAAGGAGAAGAGAATACGTGGTAATGGCAGCCTTGAGATCCTCTGAATGCTCATCAACAAATAATTTCATTCATTTGTCGATTCTGCTAGAGACATCAATTGTTATTCGCTAGTTTTGATCAAAGATTTTGCTCCTTCACACACACCATGCAAAAGAAGCATGGCTGAATCCTCTGATTCTATATCAGGGAAATGTTAGGATCAGATCCGAATCAACCTGGAGTTCATATGCCTAGCCTCGTGGCAGCTTGTAATCCCATTCCAATCATAATCCCTGAAATATCGCCGAAAAAATCTTCATTGATTGCCAACAACAAAACTGCGAGATAAATGCCAGTTAAATTTAGAACCAATTGTAATTATCTCTTCCTCAAAATCCAGATGTATAAACGTTGGTCGCTAAAATTTAATAACCAAATATATAAAGGATCGCGTATGATTAAATATAGATTTGCAAGAATATGCTGCAAATCCAATTAATACAAAATCAAACAAAAATGGGGTTTAGTCTGGCAACCTCCAACACAAAATTCTTTTTTTGGTTGAATATGAATCTAAAAATGGATTTCAGGGGATATGCTGAGAAAGAAAATGGATCTGCTTACCTGGTCAATCCCTCTCAACATGAATTTACCTGCTCATTTATTTTAATTAGTTCTTCCAGCAAGGTTGTTGGAGCATGCACCTTCATCTCGTCCAAATTTGCCATTCGATTTGCGTACCAATCGCGTGCAATTGAATTCGACCGAGTTTAAGAAGAAGCTCCAACTCCAGGTGTGGACTCATTCGGTTAGGTGAACGCTGCATATCTCCTTCAACATTGTTCTCTTCATTTTCATTATGGCATGCAAGCAATATGAAAGCAGATGTTCATGCACAATGGAAATAGTGAACATTGATAAACAATTTCATTTTGATCAGATAAATTAGAGTCTTGTGCTTAGTGAAGGCTGGTCGAAACCGAGTTATTGAGATATTGATTGACTTCATTCGACTTGTGTATTTTAAAGTGAGGAGAGGAGCAGTCAAATTATTGATGGGCAGACCCTTGCAAGTTGTTTATTTGTTCAATTTATGCGTGGTTTCTTCTTATTCATGATATTTTGTTGCTTGCAGGGTTATTTCTTACAGGATAAGGGGCAAAAGCAAGAATATGGCACGAAAATCAGACCAAAGTTTAAAAACAATATTATATGTCACCTACCTCTTATCTTGCATAGATTGCAGATCTTATTCATTTGCATTATTATTATTATTATTACTTTTTTATTTTTATTTTTAATGTACTTACTGTTTTATTGCATATGGAGGATGCACAAATTTTCATTTATTTATTCTATTATGTTTTCAAAATAAAGAATAAAATAAAATTTTATTTCGCAAGCTTATTAAAAATTTATGAGCAAATGGAAGATGAAAAATAGATTAGGCAAAATTGTATTTTCGCCAATTAATTGATATTCCTGAAATCAAACAATTATTCATCCTACTTTCTTATCCTCGTGATCGCACGAAGCACAGAGCACAACATACTTATCCTAGCAAAAATAAAAAAACTTGAAAATAAAACCCTACCTACACTACGCTAATTAGAAATGTGAAATTAGTTACGTGTAATCAAACAACCAATGTAGCCATGCAAGCAATAGTAATAAAAAAATGTTGTCTTTCAATTTAGCAATCGACAATCGAGAATATGTATGAATGTGTGAAATTAGCGGTTGAAACTATAAATTAAAAAAAGGAAAAATAAAAACTAAATGAATCTAACCTAGTACTTTCTTGAAACCAACGTTCGATCAGGGTTTCATAGGCGTAATTTGTCTTACTCAGATCATGTTGCAGCTCCTCATTGTCCTCCTCGACCTCTTGCACCCCTAATGATTCTTCATTAAATATGGAATGTTCTTCATATGTTGATTCTGCGTTCACCTCAGGAGGAGTGATTAAGCTTTCGGTTGCTGTCAAGATCTCTTCTTCCAGAGAAGAGGAGACCCCGACTTTTGCTAGGATCTGCGTAAGTTGTTCCAAGCTTAAATTCATTGTTAAATCATGTTAGAAAAAAAAGGACCAAGTCAAAATGAAAAAAACTTAAAAACAAAACACTCTTGCTAAAAAACATTACTCTTCATAGTTGCAGAAACTAAAACATTTTTGATAGTTGGTAGGGACAGTGAGGAATCTACACTAAATAAACTCTATGACCCTTAGAGCCAACACATGTAGATCACACTTGCAAAAATTTAAACTAATCTTACGGAAATTGGAATTTGCAAAAATTGAAATTACTTCTACCTAGTTGGTAGGGAGATCATGAGGAGTCTCCTCTCACGAGCTTCTATGTCCCCTTACCAACATGTCTAGATCACACTTGCAGAAATTGAAACTAATCTTCCAGAAATTGAAATTTGTAAAAAATGAAATTACTTCTACCTAGTTGGTAGGGAGAACATGAGGAATCTCCTCTCACGAGCTTCTATGTCCCCTTACCAACATGTCTAGATCAGACTTACAGAAATTAAACACTCTTGCATAAATTGAAATTTGCAGAAATTGAAACTACTTTTACCTAGTTGGTAGGGAGAACATGAGGAGTCTCCTGTCATGATCCTCTATGACCCCTTACCAACATGTCTAGATCACACTTGCATGAATTAAAATGAAAAAGAAACTAATACCTCAAGCCACCGTGCTTCCTCGACAACGACGCCAAAATGTTGGTGTTATAGGATAAATCGGTATATGTGGACACTAATTGATCTCCCTAGATCCACCTAGATCTAGAACAAAACACACCAGAACATGACGCTTTCCTTAAGTTTTAAATATTGAATTTACTAACTAAAGAGGGATAGGTGACATACCGTTTAAATGCCGCTTCCTCTCGCCATCGCCATCCTAGATCCATTCCAACACTAACACAATGATGATCCTGCAAAAGAACACAACCAACCAAAGTGATAGTAATAGCATAAAATCAATATAAACCTATGTATGTGATCAAGGAATCATACAATAAAACACAACAATCTTTATAGGAAAGAATCATATTACTGTATCATATTAAATGTGAAAGAGATATTACAACCATGGCCTTGATTTCGTAAGGTCCCTTCCAACTGTCCTTCGTTCCCCACACACTTCCACTCCAAGAATTCTAAGAGCATAGATATGATAATATTCACAATCTATCTTGAAAAAATGGCTCATCTAGCCAAGCTAACAATCTCCAAATCTCAATCCAATCCAAGCTAATCCCAAAAGCTAACTTTCTCCATGAGAGCTCCTCTCCTTTTATAAGTTGAAGAGGATAAGGTGAGGAGGTGAGGATGATCCCACTAAATCATGAAAGCGAGTAATATCCAAACCATTCAGATTCCACCTCACCATGGAAATTTCTCCTTCTAGAAGCCTCGAGAAGATGCTCGTTCTTCCCATGTATGAGCATTTTTTCAACCTGCCTATATAGCAACCTACAAACACTTCGTGACCTAGCTATGAAGATGCAATATTTTCATTTCAATGAAAGTTATGCAAAGAGATGAAGATGTAATCTTTTCATTTCAATGAAAGCTATGCTACGAGAAGGAGAAAACATTTATCATTCCCATATGCACAATGTCCCAAAATTTAAAACTCATCAATATCAATATCTTCAAGAAATGATACAAAGAGACTGTACACCAATACATGATTCATGCCCCCCCCGCCAACCATGAGGGGGAAAAATTTTCTGAATTTAAGACCAAAAAATTCCAAGAATCATGCAATTTCGCTACTTCAAATGCAAGGATTCCCCCAATCTAATATAAAGAAAGAAATGTAACATCCCGCTCTGGCGCACTGAGACCACTTATTATTTGAGGACACTTGCTCGCAAGTGATCTGGACCCTTTTTGACATTAGACCTATTATATTTGATTATGATGTGATTGACAGATGACATGATGTGTTACTATTT
>ML796273.1:83856-121400 GCA_009831015.1 Picea engelmannii | reverse complement strand
ATAATGAATGCCTGCTTCCTAATAGAAAAGTGAAAACATAAGTATATGTATGTTTTTATTATAAACAAATTATAAACAAATGAAGTTAAGCATGTGAATTATAAACAAATTGTAAAAGTTATATTTGTATTATAAACAAATTTAAAAAAAATGAGGAGCGCTCATACCCTTAAATTTTTGAGAAAGAAAAAAAATAAAAATGAAATTATAAATGATTTAAACTAAAAAGAAATTTAAGAATGTCAAAAGTGTACGGGGGGGGGAAAAAAAACCTAAGTAAAAAGAGAATTAGGGTTTGAGGGGATAAAAGGAGGGGAGAGAGGAAAAGAAGGGGCTTTTTGGGCTGAGATTGGATGGCTATGGCTGAGAGAAGAGAGACTGACTGATTTTCTGGTAGGAGTTGGGAAGCCTCAGCACATTTTTGAGTGGTAGCTCAGCCTTGGAGGCGAGCTGAGGAGCTAGAGACTCTCTGGTTGTGTGTGGCCCCTTTGCGGCTCGGGGGGCTAAGGGGGAAGAAGAGTACCCCTAGCGTTTGGCTGGGAGGTACCGGTGAGTTGGTGGCTGTCGACAAGCAGGAGCGGGAGCAGGAGCGGCTGAGCACCGGAATCATTGCTGCAAGCAAATTAGGCCAAGGTATGATCCTGAACGAGTAGAGTAGAAAGCACAGTGATATATTGCTTCAGAAGATCTTTGTCATGGGTTAAGGGTTCTGGTAAATTTGGTGTGAATTTATGCTATTCGTTTTTATGCCATGGGTGGTTTTGTTTTCTTCCTTCAGTAGGTTTACAATTTGTTACAGGGGGCATTTGTTATGGGCGTTTATATATAAATATTTGCGTTTTTTCTTTTTCCCCTTTCGTGGGTTTCCCTTGGTTGTTGGGCGTTTCTATGCACAGTAATCGTTTTATTTGCAGTAGGTTCCTCCTATCTCCGTGGGCGCTGGTATTTACAGCAGGCAATCTTACCGGGTGTTGTCTCCTTTATGTTGGGGCATTTTTTTTTCCTTTTTATCAATGCTCGAGTCTCGATCATTACGCCCTTGATAATAAACCTTGGCTCGGACTTTAATCTGAATTTCTTCCCTTTTCTTACTGTATGAGAATGCCAAACTAATGGCACGATAGGCCACGACAGTTCATGCCATGGCCCGGTCTCTATATTAAAGGTCTCCCATGCTTGGGTTAAATGCTATAGCGGACTGATGAGAGTTTTCTTGGCCTGATTCGGCAGCGGGGACGCACCAACACATAGAAGTTCCCAGTAATCGTAATTGCAAGTAACCCACTGAATTCGCAGGATTTGCTGTTGGCGGTTATTTAATTTAGTTAAACCCTGGTTATTGTAGCTGCTTGGCCTGTGGTTGGTCTTGCGTGTGCTTACGTTCACGTTTCTGAAGAAACAATGGCTCGATGTACTGACCCGCGACCACATAATTACGGTTTGCACTCTCTCGTAAGCTGTACGCAGTGTGCAGAAATCACTAACAAATTGTTAGACGTTGAGGTTGTGTTCCACGATAATTTGCGAGGTAGACGGATCCTTGCCTATCGATCAATGAAACCTCGGTGTTGAGTTTAATACTACTATTGTTTCAATTAATTCCTTTGTCCCTCAATAATTTTTTTAATCTATCCGTTCTTTATTTCTATTACCAAAAAAAATTTAAAACAAAAAAAACAATGGGTCATTCTCGAATTCTCTTCAAACCGCCAGGTACTTACCATATCATTGTGATTTCTCAATCCAGATGCCTTGTGCTGTGGTCATGTGATAGTTCGACGGTGGGTTATCTGTATTTGCCGTAGGAATCCACCTGGTCTGGGAGCACGCGCTCTGGCCTGCGCGACTTCCAAGAGCATGTCCCTTCTGGCGATATTGCCAGGGCTTACACCTGTACGTTTCACAGAGGTCGCCATCCCTCGGCAGCAGGCAAATCCCATTCTGGAGATTACCCTTATCGCCTTAAAGTCATGGTTATACGCTGCTTCAAGAAGAAATCCGGTTACACAATGATGTCTTGTAGTAATTATGGCTTCGATCGTTTTATTCTTGTCTTAGAGAGGTTGTCTTTACACTCAGTTAGTAAATAATAAATTATATTTTTGAAACAAGGCAACGCCAGTCACCGTACCTTTTTGGTGATCCTTCAAAGGACTGTTTATTATTATCCTACCAGCATCTCTCCTCGCTTGGGCGAGCATTGGCTCGTTTATTACCCTAGTAACGATGCACAGGCTCTGTTTCAAATTGCCTATAGCCCAGCGCTCGTTCTGTTCCATCATTACCGGTTGCAAGCTCTATATAAGCTTTTACTTCTACCAGTCTTACTGTTTATGTTGTAATAGTCTGCTCATGATCTAGCACGGACCTGTTAACTATCCACAGCAGGTTCCCAGATTGTCAATGAATTTATACTTTTATGAATTCGAGGAACTTTCTTATGAAAAAAAAAATCAGTTAGTAATGCTGCCCCTTTTAAATGTGGACCCTTACCGTTTTAAATTCATGGTTATAGGCTGCTTCAAAAAGGAAAATCCGGGCTTAAAATATTGGTAATTGCTATTTGGAAAGAACCCTAATTACGATTATGCCATATGCAGAGTTAGTTAACACCAGCGATTAATTGATATCAATTTACTGTTATTCAATGATATTTATTGGGTCATTAATATGTAAGTCTTAGCGAGGTCATTATTGCTGGAAATTAATTGCATTTTGGTTTATGTAAAATGGGTCATTGTTACTTTTCCATGGATTTAGTTTAATACTTGTTGTAGGCCTTTATGTTAATAGCTTTAAGCGCAATATTGTATAAATKTCATAGCTATTGACAATATTGTATAAATGTTAATACCGATATGATTTTAAACGCAATATTGATATTGACTTCCACACATTATTGGCTTCCACCTATTAATAACTTATTGTTATAGGCCATGTCATAATAGGCATTCATTGATTTAATTGTTATAGGTTTAAGGTTTAATATTGTTTCAATTGGGTGCAACTAGAATAATTGTGAAATAGAACATTAATTTGGCTAAAGCCTCAATTGTAATATTTGCTTAATGGAAATGGTAAGTAGTTGTTCATTTTCAACTGTTCATATTAGTAATGGAATATTAATGCTGTGGAATTGCGAGGTTAAGTAATTGTTAATTCGCAATGTTAATATTAATCACTGGAAGGGTTAATTCTAGATTGCAGTATTAAGTACTTGTTTATTGAATGTTAATGTAGGAAGAATGGCAATGATAAGTAATAGTTTAGATGCATGGTAATGTTATTAAGTAAATTTTAAGGCTGGTAGGATTGCAATGACAATTAATTGCGTAACCGCAATAGTAATAATACTAATGGAAGGTTATTATTTGTTAAATGAATGTTAGGTTCGCAATGTTATTATTGGCTTCATTTGAAGCGTTAATGTTAATGAATGGTATTGCAATGCTATTATTTGTTAGGTTATGGGGAAGTATGGAATTATTGGTTAATGTGCAACATTGGTACTTGGTTACGTTGCAGGGATAATGTTGTTAATTTACGGTACTAAGGATAAATGCTTCACTATACTTGCTTAGTTTCCATGGTAACACTAGTTGAACTGCAAGATTAACAATTGTTTTAGTTAGCATGTTAATAATGAGGCCAACCGTAATAATTGTTGCTAGAATGATCATGATGGAGTTTAAATTGCAAGGATAATCTTCGTTTAAATTGAAGTGTGGATGATAACGTCTGGTTGCAAGCTATTGTTGTTGGGTTACTAGAATGTATGGTGATAAACGGGTAGGAAGGGCAAGTCAACCAGGAGAATGTAATGTCGGGGGTATACCTTCATGATACGAATGTTGTTGCTTATTTAGGGCATTTATTTAGAAAAATGAAATGCGTCGTGCTTATGTTCGGCCCTGATTTGTAGTACTGGGTGGTATTGTTTCGCGTAGTATGTCCGTGTCGGGCAGGAAATAGACTCCTCTTGCAGCTTAGTATGTATGTCTGTGTGTAATCCGGTGGAAGGAATCCAGTGCCGTATCAAGAGTCTCGGGATGTTTAAGGGCACAGTTCCACTCTTGCGACACATTCTGAGTCGTATCAGTAGTCTCGGGCTGTTTAAAGCCACAGTTCCACTACTGCGACTCTACTGACGGATTCTTTCATTCTGTGACCGTACTGTGCCTGACCCCTGGTGTCTGTCTCTGCCTACAGCCATTAGTTTCCCACCTCCTGTTCAGGGGCGTTTGCTTCTTGTTGTTGCTATGATATGTCGGGTCGTCTTGATTGTGTTCGTCTTACTTGTGTCCTGTCGGTTCGAGTGTTGACTTAGAGTCGAGGGGGTTGTTCCTTCTACACACGCGCACACACTTTAAAAAAAAAAAAATTCACCAGTTGACTGAGTAGATGTCCTTAGCCAGGAGGGTTGTTACAAGAACTTAAATCTTTTTGTTTCAAAAATTTCACTAAAATCAATAATGAACTTTCTTAAAACAAAGAAACCCAAACTAAAAGTTTTCTTTTAAAGTGAAGTATTCAGAAGAAATCTGATCTTTCCCTAAACAATTCTAAAGAAAACACACACTTTGTAATTGAAAGATACTCAAAGCAAGAGACTAATCCTTCAAAACCAAATAAAGCAAAGATGGTTAAAAGAAACTCAAAGGATGTCAAGCAGACTATAAATAGATCAATATAGGCTCCAAAAGTTCAATCCAGCTGATCAAAGAAAAACTAGACATCAAAAGGTGACAAGACCCAATCCAAAAAAGTTTACAAACGAGTTTGCAGCCTAGTAGTGGGGTGCAGTGAAAAAATCAGGAATTTTTGTAGTCTAGCAATGGGTAGGGTGTGAAAATGTCTCACTGGTTTAAACAGTGAGGTTAGAAAATCAAAGGTTTTCGCAGGCCATATATAGGTACAGTGCGGGAATGTCTGTAAACAAAAGGAATTTGGAAAAAAGACAAAGAGTCTAAGTGAACTTTCAGATCCAGAGAGTCTAGATGGATCTCCCACAGAATCAGAAACCTGAAAACAAGAAATGAAAGCAAGGGAAACTAGACTAACTAGGAAACAATTTGTTCCCCAGTGGAGTCGCCAATTTTGTTATAGGATCAATCAGTATATGCATACACTAACTTATCTCCCTAGATCCACCTAGATCTAGAATAAAACACAACAAGATTTATAGGAAAGAATCATAATATTGTATCATACTAAATGTGAAAGAGAGATTACAACCATGGCCTTGATGTCGTAAGTTCCCTTCCAGCCGTCCTTCGTTCCCCACACACTTCCACTCCAAAAATTCTGAGAGCATAGATCTGATAATATTCACAATCTATCTTGACAAAATGGCTCATCTAGCCAAGCTAACAATCTCCAAAGCTCAATCCAATCCAAGCTAATCCAAAAAGATAACTTTATTTATGAGAGCTCCTCTCCTTTTATAAGTTGAAGAGGATAAGGTGAGGAGGTTAGGATGATCCCACTAAATCATGAAAGCGAGTAATATCCAAACCATTCGGATGCCACCTCACCATGGAAATTTCTCCTTCTAGAAGCATCGAGAAGATACTCGTTTTTCCCACGTATGAGCATTTTTTCACCCTGCCTATATAAAAACTTGCGAACACTCCGCAACCTAGCTATGGTGCAGCCTACGAAAATCAAGCATTTTCGCACCCTGCCTATATAGTAACCTGCAAACATCCTGTTTAATAGGGTTTTTACAAAGGAGAATGCAACCTCTTTTCTCAGGAAAAGTTCTTCTCCCTTCTTTCTTCAAGAACTCAGGCCACTGAACCCTCTGAAGGCAACAGATAGGTTTACATCATTAATGGTCATAGGGATGACAAAAATAATGTGTAACAGTTGGGCTCTAAAGATTTCCTAAAATATAACATCTATGCATGATCCAAAGGTAGGTGCTGGCACAAGTGTTTTACTTGTCTCCTACGTAGGTTCTTACCTTCCATTTTCAATGCCCTTCCTCCATAGATGAAACCCCTGCAAAGGGACAACAATCGTAAAAAAAGGAACGACAATTGTTCCGTTCAAATGAACAACACTACCTACAAAAGGAACAACAATCATGACAAGGGAACAAAATTCGTTATATTGGGTCGAACTAATGTTGTATTAATTGAGTTGTAGTACTTTCCCAACTATCTAATTTGTCAACCTGAGGTTCGTAAATTGACGAAGCACACACAAATTATATGCAATATTGAAGCGGGACTAATCTAATCTAATGTTTAATCTACAACTGAAATTGAATCATTAATCTAACACACGACTGAAATTGAATTAATCTAGTTGTGTAAATGAAATTACTCTAAGAATGGGAAATTGTGTAAATGGAATTAATCTAGAAATGGAGAACTACATGAAGGAATAGCAAATACAACATGTGAAGAGTTGAATGACACAACAACATATGTGATATTTCACCAATGAAGCAATCTTATATTATAATAATCAAATCAATCTTAATAAAAGAATAATGAAAGCATGAAAAGAAAAACCATGAATCAAATCTAAGAATCCCTTTCTCTCTCGAATCCTAATGACTACTCTAATTCTAATTACATAATATAACTCTTGAATCCTAATTCCTCTTCTACTTGAATCCTCATGAAGAGAGAGCACTCTCTTTTATACATGAGAGCCTTTAAGATAAGATATCAATCTCATTATTAAAAATCCATTTTTCTCTCAGCCTGTTTCCCATTATTACAAAATATAATCCCTTCAAATCCTCACACATATCTCTCATATATCTTGGATAAGATATTCCAACCAAATCTCCATGATCTTCTTCGTGGAATGGGCTTGAATTATCTCCTCAAATATTGAAATGGTGGAGGAATTATTTGAGAAGTCCTTTTGAATTAATCCTTCTCATATTCCTACACATTACAAAGATCACACATATTTGAGATATATATGAAAACATGTTGATTTTCTAACATTTAATCGCAAATTCCTTTTAAATACTAAAATGAATAAAGTGGAGAACAATAAGGTGAAACCCAAGTATATTTATGGAAATGATATCGTGAAAGGTTAATGGGGCGATGAAATGTGGAGAATGATGAAGGGAAAGATGGATGAAAATATGACATTTCTGAGCCCCAACAATCATCATAAGTCGAATTTGACAACCTGGAGAATTATTTGGTAGCTTGTTGGTGAAAATCACAAATTTCAAAATCTATATTTGATGGCTAGGCAATTTCTGTCAAGAATAAACATGTCATTCGGCTTCATTCCCTTACCATATGCCTTCAAAACTTGATGAAGAGGATGATCTAGCTTCTGATAATTATTATCTTTAATTTGAGATCATTCCCACAGATTCTGGAAACGGAAAAACGCAATCTGGGCAGAAAGAAGATCGATCTGGACTCTTTAGAGCTTTCGACGACTTACTAGTCATGTATTTTTCCTTTTAGACATCGATATTCAGAGCTTTTCGATGGCTCATTACAATGTAAATTTCACATTTAGCCGCCGAAAGCTAAAATCAACCTTTGGCCTATTTTTAGAGGTGAAATCCTCATTTTATTGAATTTATGTGCATTTGAGCCTTTCTCAAACCTCTAAAACTTTAAGATTTAAAAATAAAATTATTATATTTAATTTGAGATCATTCCCACAGATTCTAGAAATGAAAAAACGTGATCTGGGAAGAAAGAAGACCGATCTGAACTCTTCAGAGCTTTCAGCGACTTACTAGTCATGTATTTTGCCTTTTAGCCACCAAAAGTTAGATCTTTTCGGTGGCTCATTAAACTGTAAATTTCACATTTAGCTGTCGAAAGCTAAAATTAACCTTTGGCCTATTTTTAGAGGTGAAATCCTCATTTTATTGAATTTATGTGAATTTGAGCCTTTCTCAAAACCTCTAAAACTTTAAGATTTAAAAATAAATCTTCTACCTAATGATCCTCTTATCATGTGATTTGGGAAATATTAGCAAGTGATTTTTTATCACTAACAGAACCCCAACATTATTCCTATGTGAATGGAATACTTAAAAAAAAAAAAAAAAACCAACATTAGTCGCTTTAGCGACGAACAAGTTCGTCGCTTGTATAGCCATTTGGTCACTTGAGTAAGTTTTACAGGGTTGTCTTGGTCGCTCTTGAGACTAATATTAGTCGTTAGACCGACTAACATTAGTTGATAGACCAACTAATTATGGTCGCTAGAGTGACCAATATTATGTTTTCCTTAGAGATGTTAGCAAGGCTTGTGACTAAAGTGGGTCGCTAGACCAACTAATCTTGGTAGATGGACTGACGAATGGTAATTTTTCCCTATTGTGTATAGGTTTATTTTCCCGGTCGCTAGACTGACGAAGATTCATGTGTGGTCGCTAGACCGACGAGTCGATTCTGACAAAAAAAAAATCATCGTGGTCGCAACAACGACCCTATTCCGACGAAACTTCGTCGCAAAAATCTTAAAATGTAGTAGTTTGTACTGAGGCCAGATCTATTAAATAGGGACTCTATAGTAGATGTAGTGTGAAATCAATAATTTTAATAAGGCTTACTACAAGGTTCAACCTACTATAAATTTCCTTCACAAGAGAGTTTGTGCAGGGTTAGACAGAAACCAAAAAATGAAGTAGAAGCAAGGTAATGAGATGCCTTGTGAAGATTATTGTAATGGGAACTCTACCCATCTAGTAGGGTCCTCCTTGATGATGAAAGTGAACATTTATTTCATCAATAAAGGTAGTAGTACTTGTGGAATTTTTGTTCCCATGCAATTGCCTATTTGAAGTTTGGTTCGAGATCTTTGTTTGACAGTTGGGCGATTTCTGTCAAAAATAGAAATGCCATTTGGCTTCCTTCTTTCTCCATATGTCTTCAAAAATTAATGAGGAGGATGATTTAACTTATGATAATTATTATATTTAATTTGATACCATTCCCACATGTTTTGGAACTCAAAAAACGTGATCTGGGCAGAAAGAATTAAATTCTAGACTCTTCAGCACATTCGACGACTCATTGGTCTTGCCTTTTGCCCTTTAGCCGCAAAAAGTCAGAGCTTTCGGTGGCTCACTACATTGTCAAATTTTCCAGTTAGCCACCGAAAAACCTAAAATAAACTTAGGTTTAATTTAAGAAGAAAATCGATCTATACATTGAAATACCATCTTTAAGAGCTTGTCTCTAAGCCTTTAAATCTGAAGAAATTGAAAATGATTCTTCTTATTAATGCTCGTCTTATCATGTGATTTGGAAATCATTAGCAAGTTATTTTTTATCGCTAACATAGTGTATTGTTTATCATTACCATGCCAAGGAATTGCTTGGCATCTTTTATTGGTTGTCTTCAAATTAATTTTATTTACATCATCATCTTTTATGAGAATTAAAGTTTCCTTTACGCTTCTTATGTCATGATTTATTTTTCTCCCCAAACTCTTTCTTTCACTTCTATCAATTGTGTTCCTCAATTTTGACAACATAATAGTAGGTGGATCGCAACAAAGAGATTATTAGAAGATTCATTTATGTTTGGATGTTTATGTGTAGGTCAATATGTTGTTTTAGAACCAAGTGTCATTTAGATTCCCAAATAGCCATTGTTGTATGTTGGATATGAAATGCATTGGTTTCATGCTTTGTTCCTTATTTTTTCTAGTTGATTTTAGGTTTCATGCTTTGTCCCTTATTTTTTCTGAACATACTGTATATTTTTCATTACAAATATCTAAATATATACCAAATTATTTGAATAGATTTGTATATTGTACTTATAATGTTTCAATGGATTTGTTGTAATAGGTAATTACAATGTCAAATCTAGATGAGAAAAGAGAGCCTGTTATGTTAAAGCGAAAAATGGTGATTCATGGTGATGGGAAATGTTATTTCCCTTGTTGTGAATGCAGGGGTTTAAATGGAAAAAGACTACCTTTAAAAATAGTTGAAAAACATTGTAGGGAGAATGGGCACCTTGAAGGGGGCAATGAATATTGTCCCATGGTAAGTAATTAGTTATTATAGATCTTTAAGGGTATTAAACATTAATTGTTTTTTTTTTTTTAATTTATCTTTCAAAATAATATTTGTGATATACTCTAACTGTATTTTATTACTTCTATTTTTTGTATTAAAGAAAAGGCATGCTAAGAATGTGATGTCGCATAGCAGGAGACAATTTCATAGAGATAATATTGAACAACAAGGTAAACTTAATCGTGTGGATAATGGTGATCACTATATTCCTATGGAAAATGATGATATTAATAATACAGTTGATGATGATGGGACAAATAGATTGATCGAAGATATTTATAATGATTCAATGGATGATGATGTCAACTTGGAGGAGGAAAACTTGCAAGATGATAATGATGACAATGATGATGAATATACTTTGGATAAACCTATCCTTCAAAATGCCATTGAATCCCTATATGAAGGCACACAAAAAAGTGTTCTCTCTGCTGTAATGTTGTTGGTCAACTAGGTATCAAATGGTTTGTGAAACACATGTATGACATAGATCCTAAGGTAAGCAACATAATTTTACAGTTTTATGCAATTTTCAACTTTTATTTTATTTTATTTTCAGTGTCAATTGATGTCTAAATTAAGGATGCAATATTTATAATGATTAATATAATTTTCATTAATGATTTTTTTTTTGTATATTGTTGTTGTAGGTTGATAGGTGAATATTTATTACTATCACCAAATAAATTACCTCACACATACCAAGAATTATCTTCCATTCTGAAAGAAATTAGAATGGAATATTAGGCTATTGATGCATGCCCCAATGATCACATCATATATTATGGACAATATGCATCTGAATCGAATTGCCCACAATGTCAAATCAGTATATATTGAACTGATCAATTAATAGAAAAGGTGTCTCACAAGGTTCTTCGTTATATTCCCATAATTCCATGCCTGCAATGACTATTTAGATGTCGGAACATAGCACAGTTTGTGGATTACCATGCACATAATAGAAATGAAGGTGTTTTTCTTCGAATTCCTGCAGATGGTTATTTATATAAAAATATCGAAGAAAGATGGCCAATTTTTAAAGAAGAACCTCGTAATGTTAGGATTTCATTGGCAGATGATGGTGTAAATCAATTTGGTGAGCTCAGGTATATCTACTCGGTGTGGCATGTTTTTTTTATAAACAATAACCTTCCTCCTTGGATGTCAATAAAGAGAGAGAACAAAATGTTGGCAATGATTGTTCAAGGTATATTTTTATAACGATATTGTTTTTTTAATTTTTAACATTTCATTTGTCTTGTTCATTTCACAATTTCGTATATGTATACAAGGTGTAGTAATTATGTGTATTTTTTAACCATTTAGGTAAGTACCAAGTCAAATCTATGAATGTGTATATTGAGCCTCTTGTCAATGAGTTGTTAAAGTTATGGAATGACATCACTATGTACGACATCTCTAGACCAATAGGTCACAGAGGATTTCAATTCCATGGGATTCTTACATGGAAAATTCACTATGCACCGAGACTAACACATTTTTGTGGTATGTAACACACTATTTCACTTAAATAAGTTAGATGTTGATGATATTATAATGTTTGTTTTTTAAATAATTGCTTGTTATATAACTAATGTTGCCATTGATGCGTATCTTCTAGGTCTTCAAACAAAGGGTAAATTTGCATGTCCATTTTGTGGTCCTAGGATGAGATTTTGCCATTCAAGAAGTTTAGGAAAGGAGGTGTTTGATGAATATAGTCACTTTCTCCCTAAGAACCATAGGTATCGAAATACCGATAAACATCGTTTCAATGGGAAAGAGGAGAGTGGGATAAAACCATGAAGAATGACACCACACCTATGGAAGTTGGAATATAACAGATCAAATCATCAATGTAAGTCAATCTTCATCATCGTATGCAATATATTAATTTTTTTAATTGTGTTTAATTCTCATGTCCACTGTGTATAATCTAACAATTGTTGTGTTAATTTTATTTATGTAACATATAGTTGGTCGTCAAGGCATTGATCTTCTTCCATGAGGAATGAAAAGTTTCCCCAAACAATTCAGTAGGTTTCCCTAATATGAGAAACTATAAATAACTCATTTGTTCGACACAATGTATATTGGGAAGAACATAACAAAAATGTTGTGGAGAATCTTAGATGGAAGGCGTGACAAAGAAAAAAATTCTAAAATTTGTAGTGACATTCAAGAAGCCAATCATGCGATGCTAAATATTATTGATTTAAATAGGACTAATGGATTCGATCGAAACAACCTCCCATGGTTATTTAAAGAAGATGAAAGCAATGTTGTAAAAGAGCTCATTCGAAAAATTAGATTTCCAAAAGGATTTGATTCAAACATCAAGAATATATTAACAAAGAAAGGTGAATTTGGCAGGTTGAAAACTCATGAATGGCATACCTTCATCAAGGTAATTTCTTTTGTATATTTGTTATGTATTGGTAAGAATCGATGTAATATTTTTAAATTTTGTAAATATATTGTTAATATGAAATCGAAAATTGATTAATGCACCATTGTTTTGTTACAGTATGTGCTACCTCTATCGTTGTCCGACAGCTTTGACAACAGCGTAAAACAAGTTATATATGAGCTTGGAAAATACATGAGGTAAATAACGACAAATGAATTACATATTATTATTTATATGTAATAAAAATGTTGTAGCAGTTGTTGATGACATGTTTTTTACTTGTAATATTCATGTATACAATATTTTCTTTGTTGAAACCTATTTTGTTCTCATAACATTTGTAGGTGGTTTTCATCTAAAGAAATCCATAAGGAAGATATAAAATATTGGAAGAGAGAAATTCTTCGTTCAATGTGTCCAATGCAAAAGTATCTACCTCCAGAATTTTTCATTGCGCAAGAACACTACCTCATACACCAGGTTGAGGAGATTGAATTGTATGGACCTGTACACACAAGGTCAATGTGGATGGTGGAGAGACACTTGAAGTCATTGAAGGCTTTAGTTAGACAAAGACAACGTCCCGAGGGTTCTATGGTGGAGGGGTATATGGTATATCAAATGTTAGTGTATATTAGCAAATATCTTCCTGATTTAGGGACGAAAATTAATATGCATTGCATTTGGGGTGTCAATAACGTCAAAATATCTGAAGTGGAGGTCTTGGTCGGGAATGGTAAAATGAGGAAAGTGAAAGGTATTATATTATTTGATTTTTATCTATATTGTATTTCTTCAATTTATATTATACCTCCATCAATTATTATTATTCATTATTCTTACTAATTTAAATTTTTTTTATTGCAGTTGGTCGAGTGTGGGATGCACTACATTTATACATTGCTAATAATATTGATTAGATGAAGCTATGGATAGAACAATGTGAACAACATGATGGTAGGTTATCATGGGAAGGGGTTGCTACATTAATTAAAAGAGCTCATGGTAATGAAGATCACAATCTTATGCAGCGGGAGATTGATTTAGCATATGGTTTAAAATATAAACACGTAAGAATATAAAATTTTATCTGAACTTTCTGTTATTATATAAAATGTTAATGTATTATTTTTTAATATTTATTAAGTTTAAATACGTTTATTAATTATTAATTTACTTTGTACTTGTCGAGAATATTGCATTTGAAGCACCACAAAGCTATGTGGTATAATGGTTGAAAATTTCGCGTCAAAAGCATGGATGACTGAAGAAAACCGCAGATTCAGGGATAACTGCAGTGTTTCAAGTCACTAATGTTTCTTCTAGAAGTGAAAAACATCCAAGACTAACGGAAAATAGATATTATGGATATTTGGATGATATAATCATGTGTGACGTCAAATCCTTCAAGATAATTCTGTTTGAGGTCAAATGGTATCGTTTACGGATAAATGAACATAATCCTGAAAGAAGTGTTATTCAACATGACAATGGTTTTACCATGGTTAATACAAGGAAATGTGAACCGGGTCTAGAAAGTTATGTTCTTCCCAGCCAATGTGAGCATGTATTCTATTGCGAGGTTCCTGATAAACCAAGTTGGTCGTTTTTTGTTAGATATGATCCAAGAGGAAGGCCTGTAAAGTATAATGTACTAGAAGAAGATGATATTCAAGAACTAGAAGGTGATACAGAGGAACATGAGGAGGTAGACCGTGTATCGTCATATGACGAAGTCGAAGAAGTTGATTGACCATATGATGTAGATGATAATGTCCTCGATGACGCTATATCTAATAATGATATTATCGAAAATTATGACAATACTGATGATGATGTTGATATGGTTAATCCATTCGATGATGATTTTGAAATACCAGATGATGATACAGAATATGATGAGTTGGATGAAGAAGAAGATCAATTATATTCCTACATGTTGTGAGTGATTTGTACTATAGATCTCTTATGTTTTTTTCTTTCATGCAATCTTAGTGTCGTTTTTAATTATAGTTGTTGAATCTAGATAGATTGGGTATTGGGGAAATGATAATGTTCATGATGAAGATGATATTGATGATGTTGAGTTTGAGGAAGAAGAAGATGAATGATATATAGAGGTATGTGTTTTATATGATGATCTCTATATGTTTTTATTTTGTATAATATAGTATTTTACATGTTCTTTATTATTTCAAATTGGGTATGGGGAAATTGAGAGTGATGTGAGGGCGGGGGGGGGGGGCATAATTAGATATTCCACCTTCACATGGTTTCCCCTGTTTAGTAGAGAATGAACTATTCTCGAAACCAGGAGAAGCTCATGAAAAATGAGGTTTATAGCATAGTTGAAATTTGAATCATCACCACCACCCCCCCATTTTTTAGGGGGTTCGGGGGAAACACCCCAGATCCAAATTCCAGTTGTCGGTCTGCCATTGATTGGTCTGAAGAAGTTCCATACTTTTTTTCGTACAATTGATTTTTAGAGTCGACTAATTTCTTGGAATTCGTGCCCAAAGATATGTAGATTGACTACTGCTTCTGAATTTTTTAAAATTGGCTAAGATTGAGAGAAGCATATTCTCCTCCAACTCTTTCATCAAAATCAACCCATCCTTCACACAACCTGATTTGAAAAATGCCTGAATCTTCTCATTAAATGTATCCATGGTCAATTTTCCCACAAACTTCTCCATTCTCCATTTGGAAAGTCAGGTTTTCTCATAAAAGTTTTGTTTTTTTTAGCCAAATTTTGCATTTTAAGTTAAGTTGGCCCTCAATTTTGGGAATGGTAAAAGTTGACTTGACTTAAAGAACTTAGCCCAAAATCCAAGTTCTAGTTCCAAGTTCCTACTCCCAGAGCTAGTACCTGCACACAAAGACAAATAAGGTTAGGTATTCTTGGCATTTTGGCAAAAAGGTATAAAGGGATTTTTCATGGAACTTGCTCCAAGATCTAAGTCTTTTCCCATGAAACTTGAATTTGAATGATGACCATAATGTTGATGTAGACAAGATCTAGCAATGAGCAAATGAAATTTAATAATGACTGGATAACCCTCAGGACTAATAGGACATCACACCTTCACACAGGCTGTAAAACTGAATTCAGAATGATTATTCCGTAACCGATGATAAGTTCATGTAAGCATGCCAATATCCCATAAAAAAAACCATCCTCCCTTTATGACGTGTGTACTTCCTTTTCTTTTTCAAACTCCTGAAGAGGCGGTGCCCAAAACCGCTTCTGCACTTTTGGTGGCTCCTTCTTGTTTGCAAAAGTCGCATTTTCCACGGAAAGCTTAACTTTTCGGTGGCTCCTTCTTATTTCAAAAAGTTCCATTTTCCACCGGAAGATTGACTTTTCAGTGGCTCCTTCTCAACTTCAAAACAATGGTTAGCCACCGCAAAGAATTTTCTTTGATTTTTGAAAGCAATAAACAACAAATCGATTTATTTTGGAATTTCTCACTTATTCCCTTTGTTGGAGACCATAAACCACAAAAAATTAAAAACGACACTTATTCATGACTATGCTATCACCTAAAAATCAAATAAAATGACAAGTTTATTTTAGGAGATAACACCATGATTTTGAGTTTTCACTTCTATGATTGGTTATTCTTCTAGTCTTTATGGAACACCCTTCAATGTCTCTTGAATTATTGGTGTATATAATTGGTCCCTTTTGGTGTCGATTGTTTCCCAGGTCATCATTAGGTCATGCACATGTTAAAGGGAATTTTTTAGCTTGCGTTGGACATTTCTCAAATATCTTTACCATCCATATCAACCTTCCCAGTGCAAAGTTGTACTTAGTGGTTTCTTCTCTCAAAGTTATTGTCCAAGACCTCAATTCATGTTTCTAATCTTATTTCGCACCAATTGATGATAGATACCTCAATGCCTTCCTTTTAGAGAATATCTTCCTATAAAATTCAACTCATTATTTTCAGAAGTGGACTTAGAGACATTTGCAGTAACTTGGGGCATCATCAGTGGTAGGTTCCATCACATGTGACAGTAGGTATACATGAATGACACTTGATAGATTAAGTATCCTAAGTGTTTGACATCATATCATATGTTCACAATTTATAGAATGTAATTTGTACACTTGTTATCACCTGGTCAATATTATAATATAGATCTATATTCTTTCCCCCTTTCCCCCTTGTGCTCAATTTCTTGTGTACTTGACAATTTATTTCCATGCATAAATATTAGAATTGGTAGGAGATTGAGTAACCTGAAGATTTATTTAGAGTTTCATGTGTATTTCAATTTACCTAGTTTATCTAGAAATTTAAAGTGGAATGAGAAAGATTTTATTTGTTTGATGTGTGTGCAAGTTTGATCTTGACTCTAGATTTGGAATTAACCAATTTTATCACAAGGTGAAGGACAAATGTTAGTGTAAAGGTATTTCTCTTATGTTTTTTTCTTTGATTTTTTGTTATGCATATGATCCCTAGGGAAAGGCAGATGGTGATCTATCCTTCTTTCTATTGGTGAGCTCAAGATACTCATCATGGACTTGTGTTAGAGTAGGTAAATTTACCTTTAACAAAGGAACAACCATATTTCATTATCGTAAACCTTCTCCATGAAGGGTACACAAAAAGTAACTATGATGAAACTCACTGGACATGTGCTCCACTAGTAGGAATATAAAAAAAATACATAAAATACAAATGTTGACCTCCACAAGTCATCCCACTGTAGTAAGGAACATGGGTGAGTGGGAGTGCATTGGCACCAAGATTCATACTTTCTATTACAAAAGTAGGTGTATCCATCACAAAGGTTGATCTTGTTGTAGATGCAATACACTAAGAGGTGCTTGACTATTATTCTTTACTACAACAACAAAATAGAATGTGTGTCTATATACAAAGCATAAAGAACTATTTGAACTAGAAGTGACATTGTCTTCAGAGGTATGACCAGAGAACGAATCAATTAAACACTTTGTAAATACATGTAATTCCTCAACAAATATTGCAGCAATGGGATCTAAGTGAACATAGTCAAAATTGTGTATGGATGAGCAATTATTGATGAGCCTATACATGCTTACATTTAGGATTATTATATATTATATATATATAATATATATAATATATATTATTATATATTATATATATAATTTATAAATTATAAATTATGTAAATCAAAATTTATAATTTATAAATTATATAAATTATATTATATATAAATAATATATATAAAAAAAACAACATAAAAAAAAAACCAAAATCAAACTACACTATCACTACATGACTATTGCACTCATATTTTTGAATTGGTGTGAATATCTACACACACACACACAGAGTGGCGGGTAGCAAGGGAGAAGGAGGCATGCACGCACATTGATTCCTCGGAATTTTCGGGAAAAAACCATGGTATGCAACCCTCCTTTCTAAGAAATGTTTATGGATACACAGACTTGTATGTTGTTGACCCCACGATTTTTGAAGGTATGAAGGAAACCCATAATGTCCCGAAAATGGTGCTGCAAAAATAGTCTCTAAACCCTAAACCCCCAAATGGAATTAGAGAAACTAAGAGATACTGGAATTAGAGCGACTAAGAGCATTTTTGGATAAATCCCTTAGTTTAAATCCCTTCAAACTAAACGATTTCTAATGAAGCATAATCGCTCACATGGGATGGCATCATACCTTCTTACTCAGTGATTTATGTCTCCTGTCGACGATATGAAGACAAGTATATGTCCAAGATTTTAGTTTTACATTGATTTTTTGCTGGCCTCGGCAAAATCGCAGTGGTACCAAGGCAAATTTGCCTCCAAATTCAGCTATTTATCTCACACCTTGCAGGATAGTGATTTAGTGCCGTGTTGACTCTGTATTTTTTTTCTATATTTTTTTTTACTTCCTTTTCTTCCAAAGCGAATCGTTGAGTATGTTATTCCAATTTTTTCCTTCCCCTTCCAAAGAGAATCATTGAGTATGAGTCCTATTGGTATATTCCCATGCTCGTTTACCTCCCAAGCATAGTGATTGCTCATTTACCTCCCAAGCATAGTGATTTCTTCCATAACGATTTGAAGACAAATGACGGTTGACAATGGCTAGAAATTTCATCTAGAGCATCTCTCCCTTAAAAAAATGAATTACTTATTGTCTTCATGCATTTCTACTTTCCCTCTAACCTTCTTGGAGAAATGAAAACAACAGTTAAAGGTAAATTTCCCATCCCATGAGTTAGGAATGGCATGATACTTGATATTACCTAGCAAATTTGAATCCCACCAATCAAATCCTACGCTAGAATGAACACTTGTAGTGATTGAAGGATACAAGTGTTTTTGGCCTACATATGGAGTGCAATAGTATATGAAGAATCCATGCTCACCACTTTTGGGGAATCAAATGAAGGAAAACTTAAGTCTACAAGTTTTAGGTCTCCAACATTTGTTCATCGTATTTATTTTCGAAAATGTCTTATCTCTCTCAAGGGTTTGATTCTCAATTTTGTCACATGAAGACTTGCATACATCATCTGCGGGTTGAAAAGTTTCATTGGAGAGTGTTATAATAGTTTCTCAAGACCTACATACATTATCTGTTGGTTGAAAGTTTTCATTGGAGAGTGTTATAATAGTTTATCAAGATCTTGTTACCAAGATTTATATGATGTTGCACCATGCTCTATGGGTAACCCTCTTAGTGAATACATAGAAACTCATAAAGCACACATGGCTATGCCGCGAGGTAGGGATGTCATATACATTTTTGGACCTAAACCCCCATATATTAGTCGCTCTAATTCTTTCTAAAGTTGGATTTCCTTCCAAAAATGATAACGGATAAATCCCTTAGAGATACTAAGAGATAGTGGAATATATGGTGGTACAAGGAGTACCCAAAGGGGTAGGGGGTTGGAGGGGTTAATACAAATGGAAAATGAGAGCGAAGCCATGTTTTTGACAGCTATTCCCTAGAACAATTACGCTCCACGAACTAATATAGTGTCATGTTGATACAATGATTTGGTTGCACATTTATTGATAAACCTAAGTGATAGCATGTGATAGCATGTGTGTTTATATACAAAGGATAAAGAACTATTTGAACTAGAAGTGACATTGTATTCAGAGGTATGACCAGAGAGAAAATCATTTAAACACTTTGTAAATATATGTAATTCCTCAACAAATATTGTGGCAATGGGATCTAAGTGAACATCGTCAAAATTGTGTATGGATGAGCAATTATTGATGAGTATATATGTATGTATGTATGTATATAATATATATTATTATATTATTTATATATATATATATATATATATATATATATATATATAATATATATATAATTTATAAATTATATAAATTATATTATATATAAATAGTATATATAAAAAATAAAAATAAACCTAAAAAAAAAACCAAACCAAAATCAAACTACACTATCACTACATGACTATCGCGCTCATATTTTTGAACTGGCGCGAATAGTTGCACGCACGCACACAGAGTGGAGGGTAGCAGGGGAGAAGGAGGCACGCATGCACGCAGAGTAGAGGGTAGCAGGGGAGAACGAGGGAGAGGAGGATAAGGAGGGAGAGGAGCATGGGAGAAGGAGGGAGAGGCGCACAAAGGAGGGAGAGGAGCACGAAGAAGGAGGGAGAGGCACATGGATATTCCACAGAATTCGCTGGAAAAAACCATGGTATGCAACCCTCCTTTCTAAGCAATGTTTATGGATAAGTAGACATGTATGTTGTTGACCCCATAATTTTTGAAGGTATGAAGGAAACCCACAATGTCCCGAAAATGGTGCTACAAAAATAGTCTCTAAACCCTAAACCCCCAAATGGAATTAGAGCGACTAAGAGCTAGTGGAATTCGAGTGACTAAGAGCATTTTTGGATAAATCCCTTATTTTAAATCCCTTCAAATTAAACAATTTCCAATGAAGCATAATCGCTCACATGGGATGGAATCATACCTTCTTACTGAGTGATTTATGTGTCCCGTCGATGATATGAAGACAAGTATATGTCCAAGATTTTAGTTTTACATTTTTTTGCTGGCGTCGGCAAAATCGCAATGGTACCAAGAAAAATTTGCCTCCATATTGAGCTATTGATCTCACACCTCACAGGATAGTGATTTAGTGTCGTGTTGACTCTGTATTTGTTTTCTATATTTTTGTTTGACTTACTTTTCTTCCAAAGCGAATCGTTGAGTATGTTATTCTAATTTTTTCCTGCCCCTTCCAAAGCGAATCACTGATTATGAGTCCTATTGGTATATTCCCATGCTCATTTACCTCCCAGGCATAGATATTTTTCATTTACCTCCCAAGCATAGAGATTTGAAGACAAATGACGGTCGACAGTGGCTAGAAATTTCATGTAGAGCATCTCTCCCTTAAAAAAATGAATTACTTCTTGTCTTCATGCATTTCTACTTTCCCTCTCACCTTCTTGGAGAAATGACAACAACAGTTAAGGGTAAATTTTCCATCCCACGAGTTAGGATTGGGTAAATTTTCCATCCCACGAGTTAGGAATGGCAGGATACTTGATATTACCTAGCAAATTTGAATCCCACCAATCAAATCATATGCTAGAACGAACACTTGTAGTGATTGAAGGATACAAGTGTTTTTGGCCTACATATGGAGTGCAATAGTATATGAAGAATCCATGCTCACCACTTTTGGGGAATCAAATGAAGGAAATCTTAAGTCTACAAGTTTTAGGTCTCCAACATTTATTCATCGTATTTATTTTTGGAAATGTCTTGTCTCTCTCAACGGTTTGATGCTCAATTATGTCACATGAATACTTACATACATCATCTGCTGGTTGAAAAGTTTCATTGGAGAGTGTTATAATAGTTTCTCAAAATCTACATACATTATCTGCTAGTTGAAAAGTTTCATTGGAGAGTGTTATAATAGTTTATCCAGATCTCGTTACCGAGATTTATATGATGTTTCACCATTCTCTATGGGTAACCCTCTTAGTGAATACATAGAAACTCATGAAGCATGCATGGCTATGTTGCGAGGTACGGATGTCATTTACCTTTTTGGACTTAAACCCCCATATATTGGTTACTCTAATTCTTTCTTAAGATGGATTCCCTTCCAAAAATGCTAACGGATAAATCCCTTAGAGATACTAAGAGTTAGTGGAATATATGGTGGTAGAAGGAGTACCCGAAGGGGTAGGGGGTTGGAGGAGTTAATACAAAGGGAAAATGAGAGCGGAGCCATGTCGTTGACACTTATTCCCTAGAAAAAATATGCTCCACGAACTGATATAGTGTCATATTGATACAATGATTTGGTTGTACATTTATTGATAAACCAACAATAAAGGAGGTTCACTATGTAGAATTTTCACATGGTTTTATTCAAGTCAACTCATGTAGGTGGATCAACACACTTTTACACACCAGTTTTCATGAGCTCCATTCTCATGGCTCTTATCCATGACATTTCTCTCTCAAATCACATATCTCTATGGTAAGACAACAACAACTAGTTTTTGTAAATAAGAAATCCTTCCATAATCCCTATGTTATATGAAATTACCACTTTGGCATTTGACAAGATATAATTATGAATTTTTTATATCAGTTGTGCACTTCTCGATCATGGGAAATAATACAATTGCAACTGGTACTATTTTGGTCACATTGCAACTGATGCATGTTCTATGCACACAAATCTATCTACTTTGGACACCTATCTCTAGGCATTGGTTTGGTTTTGTTGTTCCTCATCCAGCAACATATTCTAGCAATCTAACTCAACAACTGCATAACTCATATATATGTATATATGTTTTATAGATTTCTCTTCTGATGTAGTTTTTAGAGATCAAACAAGATAAAATTGCACATATGGAATTTGAGACATGGTGTCATTATCTCCATGAGTAGTTTCCACAACAAAGAATCATCCAAATATTTACCTACACTTTTCTAGCACACATAATATTCGATAATGAAACTTTATACTTATGAACAAACTCCATGCATATAGCTTGGGTTACTTGAGGTCTATTCCTCTACCATAGCTACTCTTGGTAGTAGTTTATGCATGTCCTATGCACACAAATCTATCTACTTTGGACACCTATCTCTAGGCATTGGTTTGGTTTTGTTGTTCCTCATCCAACAACCTATTCTAGCAATCTAACTCAACAACTGCATAACTCATATATATGTATATATGTTTTATAGATTTCTCTTCTGATGTAGTTTTTAGAGATCAAACAAGATAAAATTGCACATATGCAATTTGAGACATGGTGTCATTATCTCCATGAGTAGTTTCCACAGCAAAGAATCATCCAAATATTTACCTACACTTTTCTAGCACACATAATATTGGATAATGAAACTTTATACTTATGAACAAACTCGTTTCATATAGCTCGGGTTACTTGAGGTCTACTCCTCTACCTTAGCTACTCTTGGTAGTAGTTTTGGTTCTCTTTATCTCAATGCCCACCCAAAAAAATCATCTTCAACATCAACATTGATCTAGTTCATTAGAGACTACCCTCCCATCCAGATTCATTTGATGTATAGCGTTGGGTTATTTTGAGATCTTCCTTCCACCCCAAAAAATCTTGAAAGCATTCATTTAATTATTTTGTCTCAATTCCTACCCAACATGATTATTTTCAGCAACATTTAATATATTTTGTTCTCTTGGCCCAACACCTACCCAAAATATTGAGTGAAGAAATACTTTGTGTTTTCTCAGAGGTTGGGCTCGAACCCTAGATGCAAAAGTCTTGCATGTCAAGTTATCTTTTCAATGTTTATATTTATCTATACTGTAATATGAAGATCATTGGCCTAATGTTTTTGTCTCCCTTGATGGAGTGTAGGTACAACCAAATATGTATCTATCAGACCTATCATCCAGCTCGAGCGATGAAATTTTGAGAGGGATAAGGGAAAATATATCCAACACATGTAACAAGGCAAAATCAACTAGAGGTGAAAAGGTCAGAAGAAATTTTGGTAGGCACATGAAATTTTTTCTTGCTAAAGGAGGATCATGCTCTAATGATGATGAGAGCATAGGTGACATCGAGGTTCCCTTGAGGTACAAACACCTACTGAAACAGTGGGTACCCAAGGAACTACCAGAGTTGGACACTGACTTCTGTGTTAATGAGAGGATGTATCGCATTTCTCTGTCATCCATCCATGGCCTTGGTTTATTCCCCATGGATGACATAAAGGTAAAATATGGCGGATTGGTTGAATTGTTTGAGTATGTTGGACCATGTTACACTTATGGAGTATGGTTGAGGCTACTCCAATATATGCCTAGTATGTGGAGGTATGCACTCGCCGCAAATTATATACATTTGAAAGACAATAATAAAAATAAAGGAGAGACTATGTATATTGATGGAAGGCCAAAGGCATCGGGTAATATTGCAGGTCTTATAAAAAGTACAAGGCCTGGGATGACAAGAAAGGAACCCAATTGCATTTTTGAGGAGCGTGAAGGTAATATGATATTTGTATGTGTGGTGAAAACAATAATGAGTGGAAAAGAGTTGTTGGTCTATTACAATCTGAATCGAGTCGACCCAGGAACATCTTCTTTTGCTACGGTACAAAACCCATTATACCCAAACTTAAAAAGGGATTACTTAATTTGTGAATGTTTCATTTGTGACAAAATTTTATTTTATTTCTGAATGTTCCATTTGCTAATTTTTGCTTGATGTTTCATTTCCAAATATTTGCTAATTTGTATGTGTGAATGTTTCATTTGATAATATTTGCCAATATTCCATTATTTCATATATTGTTTTTTCAATATTTCTTTCACGTACTAACATTCTTCTTGAAATTTTTCCAGAGTGGTGATCGGGGCAAAGGCCCTGAGTGTGGCAAATATGTTGATCGAGGAAAAGGCCCCATTCCTAGCACCGCATTGATCAAAAATGATGAATATATAAGCGATGAAGAGATATTTGATTCTAGAGACCCCTTGCAGACAATAGAATTGTCCCTAAGAAAGGCCAATAGGGAATTCCGAGATTTGGTTGTTGTTGGGATGGAAACATATGAGGATTTCCTAAGGATAGCTGAATTACATGTTAAGATAGCAAATTATGGGGTAAATCATGTCATCTAACAATATCAATTTTTTGTTTTAAATTTTGTAATTTCATATATGCAATTAACACATATTTCTCATTGTAGAATTTTGTGACATCGATGAGAGGGGAAGGGGAAGGTTCTGGTAGCAGCTGTAGGACTACAATATCGAACCCTCATGACCACATAGCCACAAGGCTATTTTCCACCCCAAGTGTGCCACCTGAGATCGATTCTATACTTTTTAGGGGTGATGCCACGCCCCCACAACACATGCTAGATCATGCAAGTGGTGTACACGATCATGGAACTAATCACTCTTCTGTTTATTGCTACCTTGGTGCTACATGTATCCAAAGCACAGGAACAACAAAGGTATCATTTTTGGTCGACCAGGACATGGTTCCTCTAAAAATAGTACAACTACCAGGTATTTAATATATGTCTTTATCGAGATTCTTGTTATATAAGTGTTTAAACAATCACATATCAGTGAGATTTAAATTACTAATCATGAAGATGTTTTACAGGAAACAATGTATTCTACAATAGTTTTCATGACTATGAATTAGAACTTTTTGGGCCAACCATTCGACTACGATGGAATCGACAAAATTCCAAACTGAAAATCCTTCTTATCTCTAGACGGGTTGGCGAGTTTGGTGACTCATTCAATAAGACGAAAGTCCTAAAAAGGACCGACAAGCATTTGAAACATGTTAGAGAGGCGTATAGGAATAAATTAGTACATGACTCCAAGTGCGAATGCCCTTTGGTTGTCCCCGAGAGGGAGTGGAATGAAATTATTCTCGATGCAAGAGAATTAGCAATGAAAGCACAATGGAAGAAACCACATGGACCTAGAAGGTAAGAGGTGTTTTCAATTTACTATGATGGTCTTTGTTTACTTTACAAGGAAAACAATCAATATCTAACATATTTCAAAATATTGCATAGACTACAAGACACTTCCAAGGAAACAAAGGAAAGACAAGACAAACACGGCCAACTTAAACTGGGTCAAGGTGGTTACGGGAGATTGAAGGCACATGTTTTAAGTGCCTAAACATTTTAATTTTTTTTATCATCGTCACAAAATATGTAATGCATTGCAGCTAGTGACTAATGATTTTGACATTTCTCAATGCAGAGGGATTTGTTCAACGATGAAGCCATAGAAGAATATCTAAATGTCAGGTTCACATAGGGTTTTGATGGCATTGTGGTGCGACAAAGAAGCTTGGGGAAATCTCAATGTGTCTCTCTGGAGGACATGGTAAATAAAATGAAATTAAAAACTTGTCGATCAGTTTTTACTCATTGATTACTTGTAATGTAAAATATATTTTTTATTCATTTAAAATGTAAAATAATGTGTGTCTTTTCCACATTTGCAAGAGAGTAACAATTCTACCAATGCTCCTTATGTACCTGATGAACCACATCCCGACCCCCATATTGATTCAATAGTTGTTGCCGAAGGACCATTACATAGTGGTATGTGCGCATTTTTAATGTTTTTCGATTTTTCAATGAGTATTAATATTTAGGGTATATTCTGTACTAAATACTTATATTGTTTCATATGACAGATCATGTAGATTTTGATCGAGAGAGGAGATAAAAAGTGTAGAAAAAACAATGCAGCCACCAACTACTGTTTCTACTGCACCGACTAATCCAGGTATAAAAAAATTGTATTTAAATATGTATTAATTAAATTTCCCTAGGAACAATGAATAACAACATCACTTGATTTTTTTTTGTTGTTGCAGCAGTGGATGCCCATGCGCATCCTCAACCTCCACGCCGAAATACTATAAGTTCATCATGGCATGAGGTGTTGAGTAGTGATGATGCAACACTTCAAGAAGGCCCAATAACTATGGGGGATCAGTTAAATTATGATGATGACTTAATTTGTGCTTTCATGGAGACCAAGAAGAAGAAGAAGAAGAAAAACAAATGATTAGACATTTTATTATTAATATAAATCCAATATATTTCTGGTCCAATGTAATGTATTTTTTTTTCCTACATGTCATGAATGTTATTTTCTATCAATTTTTTTGTTTTAGCACATGGTGATGAAAGTTTTTTTCTTACATTTAATGTTACTGTGATTTCTAATTATAGTTGTAAAATCTAGATAGATTAGGTATGGGGAAATGAGAGTGATGTGAGAGGGGGGGAGGGGCCAAAAGAGCTTCCACCTTCACGTGGTTGGTCATGTTCAGTAGAGAATAATTTATTCTCAAAACGAAGAGAAGCTCATTCAAGTATTTGTCTTTAGTCATTAATTTGTAGAGGTTGTTACATATTTAATTACTATTCTGAAATATAATTAAGTCATGTGATGAATCGCAAGATGGAGAGGAGAAACATTGGAGGCACCCCATCACTCAAAGGTATGGATCTTGTTAAGGAGTGGTTTAAGGTGATTTTTGGTTGATTCATGACTATCATGATATTTCGTAATGAATATGGAGATCAATGATTTTTTTTAGGAAATTTGAATCTAAGAAGACAAAGTTATGATGACTCCACGAGTGTTAAGGATTCATGGGGGTGGGCACAATCCCTAAGGTATGTCTCTCTAAACAACATTGTTGCTAGCCTAAATCAATGTAGTACACATTGAATGTGGTGACCCTGAGGTTCATCATCCTCTTCATATGCTTCTTGCTCCTCCTAGGAGGTTCGAACCTCTTAACCTAACCTAGGCTACCCCTACATACCTCGGCCTACCCTAAACCTAACCTACATCCTAAGCCTAGAAATACTAGACTCTTAGTGGCCTAACGAAAGACCTCTAGACCTAATCTCTATAGTTCCCTAAAGCTACTAAAGCTACTAACTTGGCACTCAATTTAGGACTGGCATAACTATTACAAAGATAGTCCCACCATTTTAATGCTAGATATATATTCACTCTGACACAATCCCCCATTCTTGGAATTTTTGGGGCGACTAATATATCATTTGATTTATTTCAATGTCTAGAACAACATACCATTGTAACTGTGTTTGGTTGTCTCCAAAATTACTCTGTAATTTTCATCTATGACATTAACTGACTAAATCCAATAACTTGGATCATCTTCCTTCTAACTAGATTTAGATACTAAGTTCCGTATAAGTATACCTTGCAATTGTTGTTGTCACCATGTTTGTGTGGGTTTGTTCTTTTGGTCACTTGTTTATTAAATATTTCCTTGAGCTAATGATATAGTTGAACCCGTGACAAGCACACAATTGTAATTATGTTACGTATAGTTAAGTGAAACTTATAATCATTTATCATAAATAAGGAAATGATATTTTTCTTAGATTTGGATTTGAGTCCTAGTTGATGCCATAATTTAGATTTATGTGTTGTGTGGTGATTAATTGTAGCAATGGGAAGAACTTTTTATCATTCATATGAGTTCATTAATGAGGTGTGTATTGTCTTTGTCCAGACTATGAATAGGATATTTAAAACAATCTAGTATCAAGGATCCTACTCCATTCCACATGCCCAATGAGTGGAAGGAATTCACTTTTTAATACTATAACCCCTTATCCACCTGATGAATGTGTTGTTTTTTTAAACAATTCTCTCCAAGGTGATTTTTTTGCTTATTATTTCACTATCTATGTCTACATTTGGTGTCATTGGCTATGTTATCCACTTTTTTTGTAATTTCAGGGTAAGTATAAATACAATTATATTTTGAGGATGATTCATCTTTGTACCCATGAATTGGATAAATAGAATTGCAATCTTTGAGTGTGAAAAGTATTCCACTTTGTTTTTCTGAGTGGTGGGTGTGTTGTGTTCAACATTTGTGGTTCCTTCTCCGTTATGTTAAAACAAAAGACCAAGTTTCCTTTTGTTTGTGTATATAAGATATCCACCCTTTGTGTCCACACTTCATTTATGTCCTATACTACCGACACTCTTTCAGTTCTCTCTCTACCTTATTTTGGTATCCATACTTGAGAATCCTAACTCATTTTATCATGAAAATATTGGGATACAAGGGATAGATCTTACATGGACCTCTGAGGATGGATCATATTAAGCTAATCACTTCCTTTCTTCTCTAGATCAAAATAGTTGGTGGAAATGACTGATAGGAACAGACCTAGGTCACACCAACTACTATATTGGATGGGCTATGCAATTTTATTCAACCTCCATCTAGTAGACCTACCCCCACTAGGATTTTGATGAGATCTCTTTTTTATCACAATTCATTTTCCACTACAAACCCCCTTTATGAAACCAACCTTCAATCGCTAGGTATTTTTAATTTCACCCATGGTTACATAGTCAAGTCCTCTCAAATCTGGACTCTCCCCTAAAGACATTGTTAGGCAATGAATTGACTAATCTGCAGTTGGCGACTCACTGGGAAAATCATCTTCTCCCTTCTCTACTTTTAGTACTATTTTTGTAGTGACATCAAGGGATTCATCTTCTAACGAGGATGAGCATCCCTTTTTCATGTTACATATGAAATTTCCATTTTGTCATTTCTCTTTTTCATCAGTTTAACTTATTTTGTTTTATAATTCAACTTCTAGGAGATGCTACTATGATCCCACAATGGGTCACTACTCAATTGTACTTTTGAGTCCCATTGACCTACCTTTGAGGTCATTAGTGAACATTGATAAAAATATTATATCTTGGTATTCTTACATTTCCCTATTATTAGGTACTTTCATTCATAAAAAGAAAAACTCAGAAGTCAGGTATCCTAACATAAAAATGGATCAAGAAGATTATTTCTAGTAAATCCATAATCATTCATTAGTAAAGAAAATATCCATTTCACCTTGAGAGCTACCCAAAGGAAATAAACATGCCATACATTTAGTAAAATGGGGATCAAGTTTTTTTTTAGTTTTTTATAATATTCATTTAAAGGGAGGCATTAATTAGGTCCAGTTAATAATAAGTTGCTTATATGTCAGTATTTTGAGAAGATCAAGAATTGCTACTTAGGTGGTGTTTACATTAATAATACACATGCTTGGTTTGAACACAACTTTATTGGAATCGTAATTATTAAAAGTGTTTCAAGGAATTTCCTTTGGACAACACTCTTTGTGAAGTTTGTTGTCCATATTCATTAGAAACCTACCCTAAACTAGCCACCACTCTAAACTATTAGACTCCTAATGCAAGTTCTCTAGGCCTCTCTCCTACTATCCTAAAAAATCATGTCCATCCTCAGGACTGTCTACCATTTGACTGTCCTAAACTATTTTTGCAGCCCCAACCTACCTAACATTAACCTATTTTCATACTATCTCACCCTAGGATATATCCCCGTTCATGCCTAGGCCATTATCTCCCTAAAAAAAGGCCATTAACCCAATATCCTAAACATTTAGACACCCCACATATACCTACAGAAGCCCTTACTGTTGACTTTCCTGAAGTCTTAATTTAAGACCCTATTCCACTTTGACACACCCCTAAAAAGAAACTCACATACCTCATAGTCACTCTACCTAAACCGCCTCCCAAACTCTCCACCCAAAATCATAGTAAAATCTTCAATTATGATTGTGTGAACATAGTCATTCCCAACCACATTTAATTTGTTTTTGATAGAGATAATTCATGGGGAACATAACCTACAATCTGCATACATAAGAAACATTAAAAATCTTAACTTGTGTGCATTTGGAGGGGTTACATATCATTTTCATTTGCATATTAAGGACAAGTAGGACTGATACATATTGAATTGAAGTCAAATAGACAGTCCCAACTTGTGATATGTAATGAACTGAGAAGGATACTATTGGATTATTGGATTGACACATATGAAACATTTTGTAGCTTTGAAATATTGATGTCTTGAAATTAGTTTGATCAAAGTCATAGATACTTCAAAGAAAATTATTGTGCTCTATTAGGTAGTTGTGTATATCATTAAAGTTTAGTCATTTATTGATCTTAATAATTTGAATAATTGCATTATTCTTAAGATTGAAATCATCATCCTTTAGGCATTGTATACAAACAAAAACACATGTGGCATTTTCACACTTAAGTGAATATCTTGTTGTCACATACATTTCCTTGAATCATTCATTGAATATATTTTAGATGGGTTTACATGAAAGAGTGTTTCATGATTTCATTGTATGTAGTTTTTGTCATATCATGGTCTATGTGAAATCTGAGATATTTTCACTCTTTGTTGTTTTCAGAAATAAAGAATATATGTACACAGGTGAAAGACGGGACCTCAGTAGGCAGAGTTGCCATTGGTGGGTTGTTTAACCTAGTGAACCATGAAGGAAAACATGTAAAAGACCGTGATTTTATGGAAAAGTGGACACCAATCTATTTTGGCCCTACTCACTATACTAATATTTGCCTCGATGAAATTTAGAAAATGGTTGTTGAAATTGGTAAAATAAGTATGTTATTAACTCTTTCAATAATCTAGGTTCAACATTGATTTATCATGAAATAAAATTATTTTCCTTGCATGAAATTTTTTTATGGGGATATTGGCAAGTAGTAATCATAGTTCCGAATTGTTTTTAAGCCTAATTGTATCTTAAAATTGTGAAATATTAAAATTGACTCCAGATAGATTATTTGTATAACTACCAAAGGCACATATTTCAAGTTAATACATTTCATAGGATTTATGTGTTTCTTATTAATATGCACATTGTACATATCTATGCCTTCAATTGTTATTTCCATCTCGATGAGATATGTATTAAAATTGGTCATATGTTGGATGTGACTATCAACCTCCTAGCACCTGTATCAAGCTCAGGAAAGCTAACTATCTTCTTTACATGTCCTTGTAGCTTCTAAATTTCAGCTTCTTGTTCCCTGGATTTTTCTCTTAGGCATTGATTTTCCACATATAATAGGAATTCCTTCGATTTAATAGTTCCCAACTAGTCCGTAAGGGAGGTCTTTTGATGTGAAAGCTCCTCCACCCAATTCTCTAGATTCACCTTCCACAATTTGAGGTTCGATATTAAATCCCCTAGCATGGATTGAGACTCATCACAATGGTGCTTACATCTAGAAATGACAAGGTAAATTGGAGCACCGGTATTGAACATTAGGGGTTTGACTCTAGTTCCATATCCCAAGTACATAATGAAAGTGTTATCTCTCCAAGAAATCACTCCCTGACTGTAGAAGGGTGTAAGCTTGGTAACTTAAATAGATCAATAAGTTGTGGAGTAAAAAGGATCAAATCATATGACATTATAAACTCAAAACCATTTAGAAAGACATGGGTCACTTCAAAGACCAAGGATTTCAACTATGTTTCTTAGAAGGTTTTAATCAATGTGTGAAAACATGGAGAAGACTCATTATGCTAGCAAGAAATACCCACACAAAGGCATATGTGAATGGCCAGTAATGATAGGTAAGATACTTCTTCATACCAATAGAAACATATATAATATTTGTATATAGTAGATGGCGAGACATAATAAGTAAATACTTGCATCTTAATCTTATGAGTGCACTGATAGGATGAAAACTATATGGCACTAAGACAAACATAAGAAGAAATGTATATAAGTCTAATATACCAACGAAGAGATGGGATGACAAACTTCTGTCATTGAGTATACATAAACTTGGAAAGAAAGGATATGAAAATTGAAAAAACAAAGTGAAAGAATATTGATGTCAAGATATATTCATGGACATATCCAAAGGATGAAATGTACAAGTCTTCAAGAATAGAACCATAGTCCTCAGATTGTTTCCCCCCCCTTTGGTGTCTTAGAATTCTTAGGATTTTATAGCCTTTACATCAAGGTTTCAAGATCCTAATTTAATGGATCTGAAATACCAAAAATAAGCATAATCAATTTGATATTTTAGCATAAATGATCCAATATTATCATCATAAGTCGAATTTGACAACCTGGAGAATTATTTGGCAGCTTGCTGGTGAAAATCATAGATTTCAAAATATGTCTTTGATGGCTGGGCGATTTCTATCAAGAATAAACATGTCATTTAGCTTCATTCCCTTACCATATGCCTTCAAAAATTGATGAAGAGGATGATCTAGCTTATGATAATTATTATCTTTAATTTGAGGTCATTCCCACAAATTCTAGAAACGGAAAAACGTGATCTGGGCAGAAAGAAGACCGATATGGACTCTTCAGAGATTTCGATGGCTTACTAGTCATGTATTTTTCCTTTTAGCTGTCGAAAGTCAGATCTTTTCGGTGGCTCATTACACTATAAATTTCACATTTATCCGCTGAAAGATAAAATTAACCTTTGGCCTATTTTTAGAGGTGAAATCCTCATTTTATTGAATTTATGTGAATTTGAGCCTTTCTCAAACCTCTAAAACTTTAAGATTTAAAAATAAAATTATTATCTTTATTTTGAGATCATTTCCACAGATTCTGGAAATAGAAAAACACGATCTAGGCAGAAAGAAGACTGATCTGGACTCTTCAGATCTTTTGGCGGCTTACTAGTCGTGTATTTTTCCTTTTAGCCACCGAAAGTTAGAGATTTTCGATGGCTCATTAAACTGTAAATTTCACATTTAGATGTTGAAAGCTAAAATTATCCTTTGGCCTATTTTTAGAGGTGAAATCCACATTTTATTGAATTTATGTGAATTTGAGACTTTCTCAAAACCTCTAAAACTTTAAGATTTAAAAATAACTCTTCTACCTAATGATCCTCTTATCATGTGATTTGGGAAGTATTAGCAAGTGATTTTTGATTGCTAACAAAACCCCAACATTATTCCTATGTGAATGGCATATTTATTTATTTTTAAAAACCCAACATTAGTCGCTCTAGCGACGAACAGGTTCGTCGCTCTAGCGACGAACAGGTTCGTCGCTTTTATAGCCATTTGGTCACTTGACTAAGTTTTACAGGGTTGTCTTGGTCACTCTTGAGACTAATATTAGTCGTTATACTGACTAACATTAGTTGCTAGACCAACTAATTATGGTCACTAGAGTGACCAAGGTTATGTTTTCCTTAGAGATGCTAGCAAGGCTTGTGACTAAAGTGGGTCGCTAGATCGACTAATCTTGGTGGATGGACCGACGAATGATAACTTTTCCCTATTGTGTATAGGCTTCTTTTCACGGTCGCTAGACTAGTGAAGATCCATGTGTGGTCTCTAGATCGACGAATCGATTTTGACGAAAAAAAAAATCATCTTGGTCGCAACAACGACCCTATTCCGACGAAACTTTGTTGCTACTTCGTCGCAAAAACGTTCAAATTTAGTAGTGATTGTACTAACAGTTGCATCGGTTAGGTACCTATGTATTATGGTGGATGGTCATTACTTTATAAGAAATTCTACAAATTGGTGATGTCTACAAGAAGCAAGTCCCTAGTTGAACTAAAAGACAAACTTTGTTGAAAGGAGTGTCTTGAGTTTTCTAGGAGAGCATATGTTGTAGAGAACTGGATGATGAAAAATACATGTGTTGAATCATGAGGAGACAAATATAGTCAATAAAAATAAGAAAACACAACGAAGTATACAAATATTGAAGAAAAACATCAAATAACTTAATGGTCTCCTCATTATCTATTTAACAAGGAATGCATTCATATATATGTATTAGATTTCTATAAATATGGAAATTGCTACAAATCATGTAAGACTATTTAATATTATCATATAAGGACAATTCTGACTAACCCTAATTAATCTTGTGAGCATTCTAAACAATTTGTGAGCAATTAAATATTACAATAATAGAAATTAAGAATTATATTCAACACTCTCCCTTAATGCTTACATATTTCTCATGTAATGAAACTTCACTCTGGATAGTGCTATGGTGAAGATATCAACAAGTTTCTCATCTATTTTACAAAACTTTATTTCAATTTATCTTTTCCACACAATCTCTTTTGAAATGATAATTGATATAAATATGTTTGGTGCAACTATGAAACACAAGATTTTTCTTATGGGAATTGTAGAAATGTTATCACAATAAATAATTACTGTCTAGAAGATAATGACATGGTTGGTTGTTTCTTTGAAGAACATGATACTACACCTAATCATAGAATAAAAACATAATGTGAAGAATTTTTTCTATCACAAAAAATCCATGTTAAGAACCAAATATCAATATAGCATAGAAAAACCTCAAAATAAGTACTCAATGCCTTGAAAAAGAGAGAATTTCAGATAATAAGCCTCTTCGAGGGGGAAAACTCCTTTTACCCCACATACATGTTCAAGTACAAGATGATTCCAAATGAAAATGTATCCTTGGTATATATATAGGAGACTAGGAGGTATAATTACAACTAATGGAATAAAGCCAACATAAATAAAATAACATTACTAATGTAATATGCCCCAATTAAGGGGTAATGAGCCAATATTAGGGCTTAACATGCCCCTCCCCTTGAGACAAGTGTTGTCCACAATGCTTGAGTAACTTTGGATTCTTCTGTATAAAAGACTCATCTTCCCAAGTGGAATCTTCAGCCGGTAGTTTCCTCCATTTAATTAGATACTCTGAAATGGATCTATTCCTCAGTTGGGGAATTCTTGTGTTAGTGATGGCTTCAGGATCAAATATGATTTTTCCTTCCTCGTCAAGTTCTGGAAATGTAGTTTGAACTGGGATCTTGTCACCTATAACCTTCTTTAAGCATGAAACATGGAAAATTGGGTGTTGATGCTTGATGTATGCCATAGTACCAATCTTTTGCAACACCTTATAAGGGCTATAGTACTTTGGTGATAATTTATTATCCTTCTTGGCTTGCTTGAGGGACATCTGTTTGTATGGTTGTAGTCTTAAAAACACCCAATCCCCTACTTCAAAACTTATTTCACTACAACATTGATCTGCTTGTTGTTTCATGCGATTATGTGCCATGGTCAGGTTGTCCTTTAAGATTTGGAGAACTTGTTGTTGATGCTCGATGTGATCTTCCACTGCTTGAACCTTATATTTTTCTTTTAGAGAAGAAGTGATGGAAGGAGGGTGGTATCCATAGAGTACCATAAAGGGTGTCATTTTTGTTGCAGTATGAAAGGATGTGTTATACCACCATTCTTCCAAGGGTAACCATTTGAACCATTATGTTTGTATATCAGAGACAAAGCAACAAAGGTAGCCTTCCGAACATTTGTTCACTATATCGGTTTGTCCATCAGATTGAGGATGATAGGATGAGCTATGAGCCAATTGAGTACCCAAACAAGAAAATAATTATATCCAATGAAGATGGGATCTCTGTCACTTACAATAATCTTTGGGCTACCATGTAGTTTTTGAACTGTCTCCATGAATGCGGTGGCAACTGTACTATCTTTGAAGGGATGAGAGAGTGCACAAACATGTGCGTACTTGGTTAGTATATCAACAATCACCATGATGACACTCTTTCCTTTAGACTTTGGTAACCATGTGATGAAATCCATGGAAATCTCCTCCTGACACTGACTTGGGATGGATAATGGTTGTAAAAGACCTAGGGTCTTAATTGTTTCCACCTTATTTTGTTGGCAAACCAAACATTCTTCCAAAAACCTTTGAACATCAATTTTAAGGCCATCCCCAAAAAAATCTTTCTTGACTCTATGGTAGGTTTTCAAAAATCCCGAGTGACCTCCTACTGGAGAGGTGTGCAATTCCAATAGTACCTTTTGTTTGATTTGGGAGTTCTTACATAAATATAAGCAATCTTTGTACCATAGTGAATCATTTTTCCATGTAAATGTATCTGATGCACCGGAATCCTGTTGCAACCTTTGAATGAGAGTCCACACTTTTTCATCATTCTTCCATTCATCCCTTTCTTCTATTATCCAATAGGGTTGGATGATCGAGATAGCACAGAGAAAGGCATCAACATCTTCATCCTTTCTTGAGAATTCATCTGCCACAACATTTTGCTTCCCTTTTTATAGACGATTTCAAAATCATAACCCAATATCTTGGTTACCCATTTTTGTTGTTCTTTTGAAGATAGTCTTTGTTCAAAGAAGTATTTAAGACTATCATGATCTGTTTTGACCTTGAAGTGCCTAGCTATTAGGTAAGGATGTAATTTCTTCAATGCATGTAGTATTGCCATAATTTCCTTCTCATAAATGGTTTTGTGTAAGTCCTTTCCCTTAAGTGGTCGACTTTTAAAATCCAGGGGCCTTCCTTCTTTCATTTGGACATCACCAATTCCATTTCCCGAGGCATCACATTCCAAAATAAAGTTTTTGTGAAGTCCGGAGTGGTCAAGATAGGATCTTTGCACATGTTTCAGGATTAATCCGTAAGTGCGGACACAAACCGATCTCCCTAGATCCACCTGGATCTAGAACAAAGCAGGACAGAATAATACTCTTTCCCTAGATTTATACTATTGAACGAACTAGGAGGCAAGGATCATGTACATACCTTATGAATGCTTCCTTGGGTATCTGTTGTTCCAAGCTTCTCTCCAACGCTCTCGTGTCGTTCAGATCACAAAAGCACAAACCAATCAAAGTGAAGGCAGATCAATATATTCAATAGCTAATCTATACATATGATCAAGGAGTTATGTAATAAAGTGACATCATCTTTATGGGAAAGGGACATATTACTGTATTAAATTGATAGAAAGAAAGACTTACAACCTGAGCCTTGATGTTGTAGATCTCCTTTCGATGGCTCCTAGCTCTGACACACACACTTGCTCATGCATGAAGAAAATCAACCACCTTTGATAACCTTGCTGGTGTCTCTAGTTGTTGTAGCATCAGTCCTTCATACAATATTGCACTAATTCTCCAATAAATATCTTACTATCTTGTTCCTTGCTTAACCCTTTCCATGAGCATTCCTCTCAATTTATAAGAGAGAATGGATTAGTTACTTGGATAGGAAATGATCCCAAGATATCAGGAAAGCCAGTACTTAGATAACCATTTGAATGCCAACTCATCCTTCTGGAAGATTC
>ML796273.1:50313-66982 GCA_009831015.1 Picea engelmannii | reverse complement strand
CAAATGAAAATGTCTCCTTGGTATATATAGGAGACTAGGAGGTATAATTACAACTAATGGAATAAAGCCGACATAAATAAAATAACATTACTAATGTAATATGCCCCAATTAATGGGTAATGAGCCAATATTAGGGCTTAACAATCCATCCCTATCACTATATGTATAACCAACCAATCCAAAATTATCATTTAAATTATACCAAATGCCAAAATTGCTACCTCAAAATTATTTTTGTTGCTCCAAAATGAATCTTACTTGGGTTTGCATGAATCTAGAAATCAAACTCCTTTCTTGCATAATATCAAGTCTAGTGGTAGTAAGATACATGAGACTACCTACTAAAATCCTATAGGATTTAACATCTACCTATTTTTATTGATCTTCCATAGATAAATTTTCATTTTCATTGATAGGTGTGCTCGTGGGTTTACTATTTTCCATTTTTCATTTGTGAAGAAAATATGTAGCATGTTTTTCTTGTGAAATGAAAATACCATCATTCATTTTCCTCACTTCCATGCAAAGAAAATAATGCATCAAAACCAAAATGGGTCACTTGAAATGCCATAACCTATCAAAACTCATTACTTGAGGATGTACATATTAAGTCATCTACATATAATAAAACAATAAGTATATCATTCATACCATTTGACTTGATATGTAAGGTGCATTCACTTTCACTTATGTTAAATCCATTTTTCAGGAAATAATGATCTATCCTACTATACCATGTTCTTGGAGCTCGTTTAAGCCCATAGAGAACCTTTTTTAATTTGTAAAATTTATGTTCATTTCTTGTAACTTCGCTTCCTTGGGGCTATTAAACATAGACTTCTTCTTTCAAAACACCAATCAAAAGCATTGATTTCACATCAAACTCATAAAGTAACCAATTATATTGTGTTGCTAATGCTAAAATAGTTCTTATTGTGTTTATTCTTGCAATGGGAGCATATGTTTCATTGTAGTCTATACATGGTTTCCAATCAAACCCCTTTGCCACTAACCTTGCATTGTGATTTCATATGAACCCATCACCTCCATACTTTGTTTTGTACACCCATTTTACCACATTGACATCTTTTTCAATAGGAGTATCCACAAGATCCCATGTTTCATTCCTTTTAATATCAAAATCATTTCATACATTTCTTTGCGCCACGCTTCTTATTTTACTACATCTTTAAAAAATATCGACTTTGCTTCAATTTCAGACATTAAAGAAAAAATAGAATATCCATAAATTTCATTTAAAGATTTTACCTTTCTTTGAGGAGGACTTGGACTTGAAATAGGACTTGACATTGAAGAATATGATGGAGTGGATGTAGTATGAGAAGTACTTGGACCATTGCTAAGATTTGTAGAAACAAAATATTCATCTTCTTATATAATAATTCTTGGATTTTGTTGTTGCACTCCTTGATTCCACTACTATTCTTCTTTTTCATCAAAAACACATCACAACTAACATATTTTCAATTTGTGGATTATAAAATTTATAAGACTTTGTCGGCTCACAATATCCAATTAAAATCCATTTCACACTTTTATCATTTATTTTTTTTCTTTTTTCAAGAGGAACATGAGCATAAGAGACACAACCAAATGTGTTCAAATGGCCAACACCATTTTTTTTTTCCACTTCATGCCAGAGTCATATTTTCCACACTTATTGTCCTATATGTATTAAGAAAATAAATAGATGCAGCGATACTTTCACCCCAAAAAATATTTAGAAGACTCTTACCTTTCAACATGCTCCTAGTCATATCAACAATTGCCTCATTCTTGCATATGGGTGTTGATTAATAGGGTTAGTTGTCATTGATTTCAACCCTTGAAGCAAGTCCGGTAGCAAATTCTGGTAGTCCTAGTAGTAAGGTTAAGGGACCCAAGTTTGTTTGAGGTATAATGATTTGTATTTATGAGTGGAACGAAACGAATAACATACTAAATACAATAAAATAGAGATACTGAGAAAAACAACATATATCCACTGAAGAATAACTTATATTGAATAAATAAAATAGGCCAAAACTGTAAATATGCAGAACTGAAAAACAACTTGCTTGAATGGTGGTAGCTATCTCTTAGAAATGATGTGGTTTCTACATGCATCCGTCTGAGGAGAATGATTACAATGAGGCTTTAGAGGCATTTTTAACATTACTCATGAATTCCAAAACCCTAGTCATCCAAAAACCTAACCCTAGGAGATGAAATACCAAAATTTGTGTTGGCCCCAATGGGTAAGTTGGTACCTCAACTTCCCAGGGTCGTAAGTTTTGAATATGACCTTTGTTTTAGATACGTGATATCACGTTGGAAAGGTATTTTCAAGAACTATATATTATGTCGTCAAACTCTAACTATGTCTATAGTTTGACTATGGCAAGCCAAAAAAAGATAGTTTAGGGCTCGAAAATGACCCTGGAAGTACATAATGATGTGTTGACATGAAAAAATATAGAATAAGCCAGTTGGATTGGGTGGGAGACCACCAATATCCACCTGGAAGCTGTGTAGGGCTTTAGATATCCCCAAAATTTTAGAACCCACATTTACAAAAAATTACAGAAGAACGTGTTGAACTAAAAAATGTCAATAGGAGCCAGTTGGAATAGGTGGGTGGCCACCAATATCCACCTGGATTAGTCCTCTTCCCTTAGGAAGAAATGGTCTCCATTTCATTGACTTCCCCCATCATGTGAGGAAAATTCTTCTGAATTTGGCCCCGGGTGAGATACTTGCCTTGGTGGAGGAGTTTCCTTGCCTTGATCACCTGATAAAACTGGATCCTCTGCTCGCGAGTACCCTTGACCTCTGCATCCACTATCTGATCAGTGGATGTCTATTCCATGCAGTTAGGGTTGAGATCCATTGGTTTCAACTATTCTTCGATCTCTGAGGTGTCTAATAATGGTGGAAAATATGGCCGAAGGAGGTCCACATTGAACATTGGGTGCAAGCCAAGGAAGGGTGGAGTGTTGAGATCAAACAAATTGCTACCCATAGCCTTGGTGATAGTATAAGGCCCATAGTGAAGTGGATGGAGATTTCAATGGGGCCCTGTCAGGAAGTCTTTCTAAAAATGTAACCATACCTTGTCTCCCACCTGAAACGGGTGCGGTACCCGATGTTGATCATGTTGTTGATTGTACTTAGCATTGGATTTGTGTTAAATTTCATGGACCTATTGGCAGATGTGCTGAATCCTCTCAATGAATCTAGTGGCTTTGTCAACCTTAGATTGAACATGGTAAGATTCTTCCTGTGTGGTTACAAGAGGTAGTGTAACATCAATGGGACCCAAGGGTTGGAATCCTAGCCACACCAGAAATGGGCTATGGCCAATGGAGCTATGGAGAGCCATGTTTTAGTTGTGCTAAACATAGGGAAGACTCCCATCCCATGTACGTGGATGCTTAGAGTTTCACATGTGAAAGATGTGCACAATCATCTGATTGACGACCTTTGTCTCGCCATCGGTTTGGGGGTGGAAAGTAGTGGAATTAGTGAGATTGGATGTCAAACAGTGACCAGAGACTCGACCAAAATGTGTTGAGGAACCTGTTTTCCTAATATGAGGTGATGGTATGTCGTATCCCAAAATGGACCCATACTCGTTCGAAGAAGAGCTTGGCAGTATCTTTCGATGTTCTGCTCTTCTTGGAGGCTATGATAATGGTCATCTTCGAAAACCGATCAACCACCACAAATACACAATCATGACATGCTTGGTGTACGGAAGGCCAAACATGTAATCCATAGAGATGGATTTTGAAGGCCTCTAGGGAGTATAAAGAGGGGTGTATAAGTCTTGCTTATTGATGTATGGCTTGGAAATGGCACATGCAGTGCAATATATGATATACTTGTTGACGTCTTGTCGAAGATTTGACCAATTAAATTTTTTCTGTAGAACAACCACAATTTTCTCTACACTAAAATGTCTTGTCATTCGACTGTACTGAGCCTCCCAAATCATATTTTAATTCTCACTTGTTGGAACACAGAGGTGGCCCATATGGCATAAAATCCCATCCTGGATGTGAAAATTAGTGACATTCGCTCCTATACCCAAGAGTTGTTAGGTGGTGGCGAATTGAGGGTCACACTGATAAAGTTGCGGCCACTCAGATGTCTCATGCCCACATGAATGGATCATTTTGGTGAGTGCAACAACGAGAGGGTGACTGAGGCAGTCAACGACACGATTTGTGCTCCTTGTTTTATACTTGATGTTGAGATGGGACTATTGTAGGTATGTGGACCACTTTTGATGGAGGTCATTATGCAACTTCTCCTGCGTTTGTATGAACTATATAGGCTTGTGATCAGTGTGGATGATTGTCTCCTTTCCCATAATGTAATGTTTCCATTGACGAAAGGATTATACAATGGAATACATTTCTTTGTCATAGGTGGGGTATTTCCAGATAGTATATGAGAGTTCCTCACTATGGTGTGCTACTGGATGACCATGTTGAGTGATAAATTTGCCTACAACATAGTTGGAGGCATCAGTCTCAATCTCGAACGATTGTTGTAGATCAGGTAAGGAGAGTATTGGAGTTGAGCACAAGCGATGCTTCACATAATCAAATTCTTGTTGTTGTGCCTTCCCCCATGATAACTTTTCCTTTCCACCACTCTTGGTTACTTGGTTTATGGCCCATGCAATATGGGAGAATCCCAACACAAACCTTCGGTAGAAGTTGGCAAGTCCCAAGAAGCTTCGAAGCTCGGTTAGTGTGGTTGGGGTTGTCCAGTCATGAATGAATTGGATCTTAGCTAGATCCACATGTACCCCATTCTCATCAACAATGTATCCCAAGTATTGTACCATGTTCATGCCAAAGGAGAATTTTTCCAAGTTGGCATATAGCTTGTGTTGTCGCAAAGTGCCCAAAACCCATTGAATATGCTGCATGTGCTCCTCCCAAGTTTTCTTGAAGATGAAGATGTCATCTAGATAGACCACCACATAAGAGTTGGTGAAGGGTCTCAATACATCATCCATCAATATCATGAAAGTTTTTGGTGCATTTGTTAATCCAAAGGGCATGACCAACCATTTGAAAAGGCCTTGTTTGGATTTGAAATTTATCTTCCATACATCAGTTGGTTCGATGGGAACCTAGTGGTAGCCAAATTTTAGTTCAATATTGTTGAAGAAATTTTCCCCCTTGAGTTGGTTAAGAAGGTAATCAATTCGAGGAATTGGGTATTGATTCCCAAATGTGATTTGTTTAATTCTCTGTAATCAATGAAGAGATGCTAGGTCCTGTATTTCTTCTACACCAGCACAATTGGGCTTCAACAAGGGGAGGATGTAGGTCGTATGTTCCCCTTTTGAAGAATCTCTTGGATATAGAGCTTGATTTTATCATTTTCCATCAGTGAGTGATGATAGACTGGTCCATTAGGTAGCGGTGCACCAGGGGTTAGATCAATTGGATGTTTGACTTGATAGTGCATTGGTACCCTAGTGGGTGAGGAGTAGATGTCTATATAATATTCCACGATATCGTCCACTTGATTCTGTTGCAAAGAGAGGATCATTGTATAGGTCACAGATGTGGTGGTCACCTTCTACTTACTGTGAGCATGGATCACACCATTTTCCTGTATCCTTCTTCAAATTCTTATTAACCTTCTTGGGTTTTGACTTGGACTGGTTGTCCTGAGAGAGACCATCTTTGCTCTATCCCTTGTTTTGTGGGTTGGGGCTGCCTTTTCCCTACTTTGGCTGTGAAGAGTTTGTAGATCCAAACTCTCGCCTCTTCTTCTTAAATTTCTACTCGATATTGACAACATATCTATAATCCGCACCTAATGATGCGATGTCCAGAAAATCTATTTATGTTTTAATGTATCTATGTAGACAACTGCGATATATGAGCAGCAGATGTCATTCAAAGTCTTTGATACCCAATTTGGTGTGCAGGGTATGGAAAATATTGGTGAAATCTGGTATTGTCTGGTCCCTTTCTTGATGTAGCATGGTCCATCTTGTATACTGGTCCTCGTAGCTTCCAACATAGTAGTATTGTTCCTTAATGGAATCCCTGAAGGAATCCCATGTGGGAGCGACTGTAAATATTTCATATTCCTCTATGGCCCTTTACTCAGAGGAGTGAAAAAGTAATATTTTCCCTGCTGGAAAAATTGTGGACCGAAAAATACCCTTCGAGTAGATTCAACCATTTATCTACAACATCCACATCTATCAGTCCTTCAAATAATGGAATATCAAATTTTTCTTGTACCTTGAAGGGGGGTGCATGGCCGCTTGATGAAGATGCGTCTCTTGTGGGCAGCCGTCGAATGATCTATGCAAAGTTTTCCATCATTTTGTTCCTTTTTTGCGCAAGGGCTTTCTCGAGCAACATTTTAAAAGGATCTCCTGCTCCATAATATTTATTCTCGTCCCCCATGGATTGTTGTTGGGATCGGCATGACCGATATTACAAAGTCTCGACTAGTTCAAGTCCCAACTTCTTGTACCCAGATCTTGTCGGGGACATGCAAGGAGAAAAATAAATAAATAAAAGACTGCTCTAATACCACTGATACAGATTTATGAGCGGAACGAAAAGAACAACAAATTGAATACAATAAAATAGAGATACTAATAACAACAACAGATATTCAGTGAACAATATCTTCTATTGAATAAATAAAATAGGTTGAAAATGTAAAACTGCAGAACTGAAAACAAATTGCTCGAATGGTGGTAGCTATCTCTGAGAAGAGAAGTGGCTTCTACACACATTCATCTAAGAAAAATGATTACAATGAGGCTCGAGAGGCATTTTTAACATTATTCATGAATTCCAAAACCCTAGTCATCCAAAAACCTAACCCTAGGAGATGAAACGCAAAAACTTATGTGGGCCCCGATGGGTAAGTTGGTACCTCAACTTCTCGGGGTCGTAAATTTTTCATACGATTTGTTTTAGGTGTGTGATAGCCCATTGGAAATGTCTTTTCGAGAACTACACATTATGTCATCAAACTCTGACTCCTTCTACAGTTTGGCTGTGGAAAGCCAAAAAAACACTATTTAGGGCTCTAAAACGGCCTTAGATACAGAAAGATGTGATGACATGAAAAAATCCAAAATAATCCAGTTGGATTAGGTGGTCAGACATCGATCTCCACATGGAAGCTGTGTAGGGCTTCATACTTCCCTGAAAGTGTAGAACCCACAATTACAAAGAATTACAGAAGAACGTGATTAACTAAAAACTATCAATAGGAGCTAGTTGGAATAGGTGGGTGGCCACCAATATCCACCTCAATCATATAAATACATGAATATCAATGAATATACATGTAAGACTACTCTAGATGGATATTACATGTTATGCTATTTTTGGTGATATGTGGTACGTCACATAACTCCTCGCGGTTAAGGAGTTATGGGCTTTGTGAAGTTGGAGAACCCTAAATAGTTATCTAGAAGCCCCTAGAAGGTCAAAGAAGTCAATTTATTCTAGAAGCTCCCAGAATAAGTTTACTAGTCTAAGTGGTTATAACTAGGAGTTAATCATGAGTTAAGTTGCTGCAAAAAGAAAATAATTAAAAATAAACTAGTTGAAACTAGAAGTGGTGAATTCAATATTTTTGGATAAAGTGGTTGTAAGTGGACAAATTGGTTAGTAGTGGGTTATCCCTAAAAGAGGGAAGTTGGGTAAAAAAGTTAGAAGGTAACCCCTAGAGGAAGTTGTTGGGATCTAAAGATGTCCTAAAAACAACCTCTATGCATCAACCAAAGGTAGGCACTAGCACAAGCATTTTACTTGTCGCCTACGTAGGTTCTTACCTTCTGTTTTCAATACCCAGCCTCGAGAGATGCAACAGCTGTAAAGGAACAACAATCGTAAAGGGAATGACATTTGTTCTATTCAAAGGAACAACACAACCTGAAAAAGGAACAACAATCGAAACAAAAGGAACAACATTTGTTACATTAGGCTGAATTAATGTTGAAAAAATTGCATTGTAGTATTTACCCAACTATCTAATTTGTCAACCCGGGGTTCATAAAATAACGAAGCACACGCAAAGTATATGAAAGATTGAAGAGGGACTAATCTAATCTAATGTTTAAGCTACAACTTAAATTGAATCATTAATCTAACACATGACTGAAATAGAATCATTAATCTAACACATGACTTGGAATTGAATTAATCTAGTTGCATAAATGAAATTAATCTAGGAATGAGAAATTGCGTGAAGGAATTAATCTAGAAATGGAGAACTACACGAAGGAAAAACAAGTACAACATGTGAAGAGTTAAATAACACAACAACATATGTGAGCTCATGCCAATGAAGCAATCTTCTATTACAATAACCAAATCAATGTTCATAACAAAATAATAAAAGCATGAAACCCAAAACCATGAATCAAAGCTAAGAATCACTTTCTCTTTCGAATCCTAATGACTACTCTAATTCTCTACTTACAACTGAAATCTCATGAAGAGAGAGCACTCTCTTTTATACATGAGAGCCATGAAGATAAGATAACCATCTCATTATTACAGATCCACTTTTCTCTCAACCTATTTCCCATTATTACAAAATATAATCCCTTTAAATACTCACACATATCTCTCGTATATCTTGGATAAGATATTCCAACCAAATCTCCATGATCTTCTCCTCGGAATGGGCTTGAATTATCTCCTCAAATATTGAAATGGTGGAGGAAGTATTCGAGAAGTCCTTTTGAATTAATCCTTCTCGTACACATTACAAAGCTCACACATATTTGAGATATATATGAAAACATGTCAATTTTCTAACATTTAATCACAAATTCCTTTTAAATACTAAAATGAATAAAGTGGAGAACAATAAGGTGAAACCCAAGTATATTTATGGAAATGATATCGTGAAAGGTTAATGGGGCAATGAAATGTGGAGAATGATGAAGGGAAATATGGATGAAAATAGGACATTTATGAGCCCCAACAGAAGCTACTTGGATAGTATAAATAAAATAGCAAGGTTCTCCTATTAACACCTATTGAGAACATTGAGTATCAATTATTTTGTGAAACTTTTATTGCAAGTACTCATTGATACATCTGAAGTTACACAAGTCTGAGGTGGCAAAGGAGGGTTGGTGGTGAAAGTTTCAAAGTTGTCGAATTTGTAAAAAACCATATCTTTTGATGTGTACGCGGGTTGCGGTGGAGGAAGGATCGTACATACATGGGCTACAGTTGAGGAAGACATGTACATACGCAGTCTATAGAGAAGGAAGTTGTGTACATATGTAAAAGTCATGAAAAATTGAGTATATGAGGGTGCCAAGTCTCTAGAGTGTGAAATCAATCTCCCAGGAAGTTCTATAGTGATCAAGTATAACAGATATATCTACAGGTTCAAAAGGTATGTCATATTTTTATGAGTAGTTGGATATTGTTTTCTACATGAGATATGGTTATGGGAGATTGAGGATTTTCCCTAGAGAGGTTGTTTCTTGTATGGCACTTACTGTATGAGCTATATCTACAGAAACACAATGATGGTCTGTATGGTATTTATCATTGGTACATCTTGTTGGTTTGAGTGTTGAGGCATATCTTGTATTTCTTTGTTCATGGTTGAGGGTTTTTGTGGTACATGGTTGAGGGATTTTGGTTGTGATGTGTTGTTGAAGTTGTTGGTTTAGTTTGAGGCTGCATATCAGTGAGGGCTTGATTTCTAGTCCATGTGTGATCCAGGTGGATATTGGTGGCCACCCGCCTATTCCACTTGTACCCCCACCATTGTTTCTTTCAATTTTTCAATTTCCTTAATTATAGCACAATTTACTATTTTTGGTAGTTTTTCGAGTCCTGAACTTCCATAGCCATTTTGAGGCCCTAAACGACATTTTTTTTCCACCAAATCTTAAAATCATGTGAATCTATTTCAAGCTTGATATTCATTGTCAGAATTGTAGTCCTCGAATAGATATTTCTAATGATGTATCATGTGTGTCAAACAGAGATAGTATGCCAAAGTTACGACCCCGGGAAATTGATGTACCAATTTACACCGACAGGGCCCATATTTTGGCGTTTCATCTCCTAGGGTTAGGTTTTTGGATGTTTAGGGTTTACATTGTTTCTCAATAATATATAGGCCTTTGAGCCTCATTGTAACACATAGTTAAGAGGCTTGTAGTCGCCACATATCTTCTCATAGATAAGCTACCAGCGCCCTAGCTAGTTTATTTCCATTATGTCTGTAAACAAGTTTCAATTCTTTGATATTAATGAAATGAAGTGTTAATTCCACTGCATCTTTGTATTCATGGTTATTTGTGTATTCTGTTGCATTTCTGCATAAATTTGGATCAGTGGTATCAAAGCGTTCTTCTCTTTCTCGATCCTTCTTTACATGACCCCAACGAGGTCAGGGTATAAGGAGTTAGGGCTCGATCTGGTTGAACCTTTGCAAGATCAGCCTCACAAACCCCGATGACCTCCCATGGGGGATGAAATGAAAGATGAGGGAGCATGAGATCCTATGAAAATATTGATCGAGGAGGCCCTTGAAAAACAAAAGAACGTGATGATGGATAACTTCACCCAGATCGTTCAACAATTCCTACTGGCAGTGCATCTGCATCCAGTAGCCACTCTGGAGGCGCAACCCGTTTTAAGGTACAAGTAAAATTTGACATTCCCATATTTGATAGCCAAATAGATGCAGACGTCGTAGATAGATGGTTGAATCTATTAGAAGGATATTTCTCAGTTCATGACTTTTCAGACCAGGAGAAGATTATTTTTTCACTGCTTAAATTTGCCCCCCATGTCAAGGACTAGTGGGAAACCTACTGTGAAGAAAAGGATGAGGAGGAACCCTCTTTGTTCTCGGCCATACCCACTTGGAATTCTTTCTGAGATGCCATCAAGGAACAATATTATCCTGTGGGGAGATATGAGGACAAGTACATACAATGGAATACATTGCGACAAGAAAGGGATAAAGATGTGCATGAGTTGATGAATTTGTTCCATACCCTGTGCACAAAGTTGGGTATCAAAGATTCAGAGAAACATTTGGTGCTAAAGTACCACAGTTGTCTACACAAATACATTCAAGAGGAAATGGAGTTCCTCAACATCTCCTTGCTTGGTAAGACATACCGGTATGCTCCCAAGATTGAGCAAAAATTTGAAAAGAAGAAACGAGGCTTTGGATATGTGAATCAAAAGCAAGTGAAAGGTGCCCCCAAACCGCAGAACAAAGGACAAATCCAAGGCATGGTGGTTCAATACAACCTACCAAATTCGCAAGCAAATAAAAAAACCACGAAGCCAAAGAAGGACACGGGAAAGTGGTGTGAGTTCCATAAGATTTCCACTCACAACACAAGTGAGTGTCGGGCCAAACATTCACTGGTGGCCGAGATGAGGGATTATGAATCAGATGCATGCTTCGACATTGAATCATAAACTAAGAAGGGGAATGACAAAGGGAAGCATATTATCGATGCGGAGCCCAATGCCACTGTTTCCACCATGAAGATCCAAAAGGAAGAACTAGAAGATCTAGAGGAGGAGGAGCGTCTCTTCCACTCCCAGATGTGGGTAAATGGTTTCTCGCTACAGTTCATTGTCGATAGTGGGAACCAAAAGAACCTCATTCCAGCATAGGTCATGAAGAGGTTAGGCTTGTCAACCACAGCACACCCACATCCGTACACCATTGGGTGGCTTCACCAAGGATGGGATCTTTGTGTTAGAAAACAATGTCGCCTTCCCTACAGCATCAAGCCCTTCACCGATGATGTATTATGTGACATTTATCCTCTTGATGGTTGTGATGTATTATTAGGCCAACCATACTTGTGGAAGTGATATGTTGTGTATGAGTCTCAACCTCGCGTTGTTATTGTTATCTCGGGAAATAAGTTGTACAGGATACCAGAGGTACCACCGCCTGCCGCTATCTCTTTGGTTACTACAAAACAATGCAGTAAGATCATTCCAAAATAGGGAAATTTGTTTTTGTGATGATCCACCCTCAGGGAAAGAAGAATATTGTGGCCACGACCTCCATATAGGGCTCCTCCACACGACAACAAGAAATGGACAAGGTCATGGAGGAGTACCGGTACATCTTCACCTCCCCCGCAGGGGTGCCTCTGCACTGTCAGGTCAAACACCCCATCGATATGACCCCAGGTGTGTCGTTGCGCAATGGACCGATCTATCAATGCTCTATTATGGAGAGCTATGAAATCAAGAGGTAGATCCAGGAGCTGCTGCAGAAAGGTCACATCCAAGCAAGTTCATCACCCTGTGGGAGCCCGATCTTGTTGGTGGAGAAAAAGGATGGGACTTGGAGACTCTGTATTGACTATCGGGCGTTGAACAAGATCACTGTCTAGAATAGGTACCCAATCGCACAGATTGATGACCTTCCAGACCAACTCAAAGGGGAAAAATATTTCAGCAAGATCAACTTGAATTTTGGGTATCACTAGGTACCATTCGAACCATCCAATGTGTGGAAGACTACCTTCAAAGCCAAGGAGGGCCTTTTCGAATGGCTAGTCATGCATTTTGGGTTGACGAATGCTCCCGCAACCTTCATGAGGCTGATGGATGACATATTGTGGCCATTCACCAACTCATTTGTAGTAGTGTACTTGGATGACATCTTGATCTTTAGTCAAACTTGGGAAGAACACCTCCACCACATCCGACAAGTCCTCCAAACACTGCGAAAACACAAGTTGTGTGCCAATTTGTTGAAGTGCACTTTTGGCATGAGCCAGGTTCAATATCTGGGATACATTATTGATGACTGTGGGGTGCATGTGGATCCAACCAAGATCCAAGTCATCCGGGATTGGCCAACCCCGACCACTTTAACAGACCTTTGCAGCTTTCTAGGTTTTGCTAATTTCTACCACAGTTTCGTGTTGGGATTCTCTCATATCACTTGGCCCTTGAGTGAAGTCACCAAGGGAGGAGGGAAAGAAAATTTCTTTTGGTCGGAATCTCAACAGAAGGCATTTGTAGAATTGAAGCATAGCCTCTGTTGTGCCCCAATGCTCACATTACTAGACTTGCAACAACCATTTTAGATCGAGATAGATGCCTTTGACTATGCTATTGGGGCAATTCTTACTCAACAGAGGCATCCAATGGCATATCACACTGCGAAACTATCCGACATGGTCTGAAATTATCCCACTTATGAAAAATAAATGTATTTCATTGTACAGGCTTGTCGACAATGGAAGAATTACATTTTGGGGAAGGAAACAATCATCAGCACAGACCACCAACCCCTGCAGTTCATATAGACACAAGGGAAGTTGTAGAACGAACACCGTCAGAAGTGGTCCACATATCTGCAATAGTTTCATTTGAACATCAAGTACAAGAAGGGAAGCACCAATAATGTTGCAGACTAGCTTAGTCGACCACTGATCGTGGTGATAACCACCATGCTCAACTCTTGTGGGCACAAGACTTCTGATTGGCTGCTTCTCTACAAGAGTGATCCAAAATTCGTCCACACATACAATATGCTCTTGGAGGGTAATCGAGTTCCAAATTTTCACCTCTAGGATGCAATACTATGTCACCTGGGACACCTTTGTGTTCCTTCAAGAGAGCATGCCAAGATGATTTGGGAAACGCACTACAGTCGGTTCGTTGGGAATTTCGGGGTCAAGAAAATAGTGGTAGTACTACAGAAGTATTTCTATTGGCCAAACCTTCGACAGGATGTTGGGAAGTACATCAAATCCTGCACTGCCTGCGCCATTGCCAAACTGACCATTAAGAAGAAAGGCCTCTATACTTCATTGCCTACCCCTAGTCGACCTTGGGAATCCATCTCCATGGATTACATGTCGTGACTTCCTTCTAATAATCATGGCAACGACTGTGTTTTTGTGGTCATTGACACATTCTCGAAGATGGCCATTATGGAGGCCTGCAAGAAGAATATCACAACAGAATCCACTGCTAAACTCTTCTTTGAACGAGTGTGGGTACACTTTGGGATCCCACAATATATCATCTCAGATCAAGACAATAGGTTCCTCAATACATTTCGGTCTAGCCTCTGGTCAATGATGGACACCAAGCTCACCAAGTCCATAACTTTCCATCCACAAATTGATGGCCAGACAAAGGTCATCAATAGGATGATCATACACATTTTGCACATGTACAACTCAAAGCATCCACGCACATGGGATGAGATCCTCCCCTATGTACAACATAGTTATAACCGACCCTTTCAGATGGGCTTGGGATTCTATCCACTATGTCCCATTGACATAGCCATGCCCTTTGCAACTACTTAGGTTGATTTGGCTCATGTCTAGTCTGAAGCTGCCAAGGTGAACAACTTCATTGAGCACATTCATCACATTCGTCAGCAGGTTCATGACATATTGGACAGAGCCAATGTTAAGTACAAGTAGAGGCATGATCAACATCGGGTACAAAACTACTTCCAAGTGGGCGACAAAGTGTGGCTACATTTGCAGAAGGAGCGCCTCGCTAGACCCCACTACTGATCAGGGGATCAAATTTTGCTCAAAAAATCAAAGTGCTCAGAATCGCTTCAAATCAAACGAGAGCATAGGCCTCATCATTACGAATCCAACACAACTTGTTTGGTTTCAAACGGACGTCGGGAGCGAGAGATATCATGTTCTATTTGAAATGGCAAACAGGGAAAAAAAAGGGGTGTTGACTGTACAGTCCGTACAGTCCGTACAGACGCTGATGTGGCAGGTCGTACGACATGTGGCAGGCATCTATTTGCACAGTTGGTAGGTGACATGGCTTATTTGCAGTGAATGGAATGGAAACATGTGGCCCAATCAATGGCCGCCATGTGTCCCTTATTTATTGGTTTAAAATTTATTTGGAGTCCACCGGAATCGACCCCGTGACCTCCACCCGCATGCAAAGCTTTGGCAAAGACCACCAACCAATGCGCCACCATAGTGTTTCTTAACACTATATGGTGCGGATTACATTTGAATTGAAATGTTGTATGTATGGGTGGGGGGTCGGGGTGGGGCCTAACCCCAGCCCGTGGTTATGTGTATTGTAATATGGCCAAGGTTTAAACCCTTTGCGCGCACATTTAAAACTATACCCCGGTCATATGTTGCGTTGTAATATGACCATAGGTGCGGGCATATGTTTTAACATAGCCCTTTTTCTATGGCTGCAGTCACATGTTTATTGCCATATGACCATTGAACGCGCACGCGAATATGCGTTGGTTTGAATACGGTTCAATGGTTATGGCCCTTACTTTTAAACGTGCAGTCACATGGGTCATATGACCTTTCCCTTGACGGTTAGGGGCTACGTGCACCCATAACTGTCCTACAGTTTGCACGGTTCACATGGTTGTGCCCGGTGCCAAGTTTTTATGCTTTAAAATGCATGTGGGCTAGGTTGAGCCAACAAAGGGTGCGTTTTGTAGATGCAGAGACAACAAGCTTGAAGGGGGGACTTCCAAGAAGCCTATCTTCTTCATTTTTTGGCCAAACGAGGTGCCGAAAAAGCCCAGCTAGGGGTTTTGGGACGTTCTAAATCCATTGGAGTAGTCTATTTGGCATTTTGAGCATTGTAAAGAAAAATTTTGAGCACTTTGAGAAAATAATACAAATGATCCATTGGAAGCTGGACCAGGACATGTAGCCCAAGAGAGGGGTGAACTCCTTTATCATTTGTTGTGTTATGTGTTTTTTGTTCACTGATTTTGCTGCTATTTATATGCATCTTGAATGAGTAAATCCTATTAAAGTTGTGTTGCAAAGTTGATCCATTTGTATTTTAACACATAAATTTAACTTGCAAATATTTTCAATAATACAAGTCTTCTTCATTTTTAGATCAAGTTGGTATTAGAGCATAGGTTTTTGAAGACTTGATTATTTGCAAGTGTTTTTTTTTTTGATGCTCACAAGGTTGAAACTCATAAGAGGATAAGGTCAACTTGTAGAGCCAAGTTCTCATCCTTCAAGGAGGAAGCATATACCACCACCGCAAGTTTCAAGGAGGCATTCACCAAATATGGCTCATGAAGAGAGTCATGAACATGTTCCTACAGAAGATGAAGATCTCAGAAAGGTTGTCATGGAAATGAGAGAGATGATGAAGATCTTGATAGAAAGGAATACAAGGTTGCAAGGTGAAGGCTCCAACCCTTCAAAACATAAGGGAGACAGTGGTGATAAAACTCCAAATGGAAATGGAGGTAATGGTGCTTCTCCACCACCCTCTCCTCCATCTTCTTCTTCTTCTTCTTCTTCTACCAATTCAAGACCTCTTCTGAACTCTCCAAAGGGACATTTTAAAACTCCTTCGCAAATTCCTTCATTAAAGATTGATATTAAATTCAAATTGCCAATGTACAATGGAGAAGTTAATGCTGAGAAATTAGATAATTGGATTCGTCAGATTGAGGTGTATTGTAGGATACAAAAAATTCAAGATGATGAAACAAAGATTCAGCTTGCTTCTTTAAGATTGGATAGTACAACACTCATTTGGTGGGAATCCAAGACTCAGGAGGACATGAAGAAACATGGTAAAATTTTAACCTCTTGGAATGATTTTATTGTTGCAATTAAAAGACAATTTTACCC
>ML796273.1:0-48757 GCA_009831015.1 Picea engelmannii | reverse complement strand
AAGACAACTTTCAAAACTAAGCAAGGTTTGTTTGAATGGATGGTAATGCCTTTTGGACTTTGCAATGCACCTACTACTTTCATGAGAGTTATGAATGATGTCTTAAGGCCTTTTCTTGATGATTGTGTTATTGTCTACTTGGACGATATTTTGATCTTTAGAAAATCTCGTGAAGAGCATGTTAAACATGTGAAACAAGTTTTGGATGTTTTGAGAAAGGAAAAGTTGTTTTTGAAGATGTCTAAATGTGAATTTGGAAAGACTTCACTTATTTACTTAGGGAATATTGTTGGTGGAGGAGAATTAAAAATTGATCCCTCCAAGGCCAAAGTCATATTGGAATGGCCCAAGCCCAGCAATGTGACAGAGGTAAGAAGTTTTTTGGGAGCAACCCAATATTGGAGGAAGTTTATTGCTAACTTTTCTTCCATTGCAACTCCATTACATGCAGTGACAAGTGTCAAGCAAGTTTTTCAATGGGGAGGCAAGCAACAGAAGACTTTTGATACTTTGAAAGAGAAGATCAGTTCAGCACCAGTTCTTGCACTTCCAAATTTAAGACAACCTTTTGAAATCCAAACAGATGCAAGCAAATATGCAATGGGAGAAGTTTTGCTACAACATGGTAAGACCATTTGTTTTCATTCTGAAACTTTTAATGGTGCCATGATTAACTATCCTACTTATGATAAGGAATTGTATGCATTGGTACAAAGTGTGAAAAAATGGAAACATTATTTGTTGGGAAAATAAACCATTGTTCACACTGATCATCAACCACTGCAATACTTACAATAAAAAACAAAGCTACAACAAGCTAGGCACTTCAGATGGATGGGTTTTCTTCAACAGTTCCACTTGGACATCAAGTATAAGAAGGGCATTTATAACAAAGTTGTTGATATGCTTTCAAGGCCTATTATTAGTTATTTAGTTATTCTTAAGCATAGTCCTATCATGCATGGAAGTTATGTTGAGCAATATGCTTTGGATACTGATTTTAAAGAAGTATATAAAACTTTGTGTCATTCTAACCATGTTGAGGAATTGGATTACCATTTTCATGATAATCTTTTGTATCATCTTGGCAAGCTATGTATTCCACGGGGGGAAAGAATCAACATTATAAGAGAAGCCCATTCTTCTCTTATTGCTGATCATTTTGGTGTAGGCAAGACAGTGGCTAATTTGCAAAGCTACTGCTACTGGCCTAAAATGAATGAATGTGTTTCAATATATGTTCGAGGATGTTCGTTATGTGCCACAAGTAAACCTAGCAATCGAAATTGGGTTTGTATACTCCACTTCTGGTTCCTTCTCGTCCTTGGGAAAGTATTTCCATGGACTTTGTAGGAGGTTTACCTATGTCTAGACGAAATCATGATTATCTTTATGTTGTGGTTGATCGATTTAGAAAAATGTGTATTTTGATGCCTTGTACAAAGCAGGTTACAGTTGAAAAAACGACACAAATGTTTTTTCAAAATGTTTGGGTGCATTTTGGATTGCCTAAATCCATTATTTCTTATCGAGATTCTCAATTTGTTGGAAGTTTTTGGTTGAGTTTATGGGCACTCATGGACACCAAACTAAAAAAAAGCACAACTGTTCATCCACAAACAGATGGTCAGAAAGAAGTGGTAAATTGAACAGTGGTGCATCTTCTTCGTGCTTATTGCAGTAAGCATCTTACACTTTGGGATGAGCATTTACACTACATTCAACATGCTTACAATCGAGCTAAGCACTCTTCAACTCAAACATCGCCATTTAAAGCATGTTTTGTCTATTTTCCCAAATATCCCTTAGATTTTATCTTTGGGAAGGATATTGCTATCGATGGTCAATATGACATTGATAGGGCAGAAAAGTTCATTGAACAAATTCAGTCGATACATCAAATGGTGCAAGAGCAGTTGGAAAAAACTCAAGCCAACTACAAGACGAGACATGACAAGCATCGTGTTGATCACAGTTTCCAAGTTGGAGATGAAGTTTGGATTTACATTAGTAAGGAGAGGCTTAAAAGAGAAGGTAAAAAACTCAAACCAATTCGATATGGTACTTTCAAGATTATCGACAAGATTGGTAACAATGCTTTCCGTTTAGATTTGCCTCCTTATATGCAAATGTATGTAGTTGTTAATGTTGAGAATTTGAAATTGTATGAGCCTCCTTTGATTGATGATCAAGGAGAGCATGTTCATATTCCTTGTATAGATGATTTTTCCCCAGAATATCTTACAGAACTGCATGAAGACACCATCCTTGACAGGAGGATGCGAACTTCAAAACGAGGAAATGTGGAGTATCTTCGAGTTGGTCTTAAAGGTACAAATCCAAGAAAAGCCAAGTGGATTGAGGTTGGAAGAGTGAGGGAACTATACCCTCATCTTCAGATAGTCTGAAAATAGTTTTTTGGAGGTCCAAAAGCTTTCCAATGGGGAGGTGTGATCAAGGGATCAAATTTTGCTCAAAAATTCGAAGTGCTCAGAATCGCTTCAAATCAAACGAGAGCATAGGCCTTGTTGTTACAAATCCAATGCAACTTGTTTGGGTTCAAACAGACATCGGGAGCGAGAGATATTGTGTTCTGTTCGAAATGGCAAATAGGCAAAAAAAAGGGGTGTTGACTGTACAGTCCGTACGGACGCTGACGTGGTAGGTCGTACGACACGTGGCAGGAAGCTATTTGCACAGTTGGCAGGTGACATGGCTTATTTGCAGCAAATGGAATGGTGACACGTGGCCCAATCAATGGTCGCCACGTGTCCCTTATTTATTGGTTTAAAATTTATTTGGAGTCCACTGGAATCGACCCTGTGACCTCCACCCGCATGCAAAGCTTTGGCAAAGACCACCAACCAACGTGCCACCATAGTGTTTCTTAACACTATATGATGCGGATTACATTTGAAATGAAATATTATGTATGGGCAGGGGGTCGAGCTGGGGCCTAGCCCCAGCCCGTGGTTATGTGTATTGTAATATGGCCACGGTTTAAACCCTTTGCGCGCACATTTAAAACTATACCCCAGTCATATGTTGTGTTGTAATATGACCACAGGTGCGGGCATATGTTTTAACATAGCCCTTTTTCTATGGCCACAGTCACATGTTTATTGCCATATGACCATTGAATGCGCGTGCAGGTATGCATTGGTTTGAATACGGTTCAACGGTTATGGCCCTTACTTTTAAACGCATGGTCACATGGGTCATATGACCTTGCCCTTGACAGTTAGGGGCTAGGTGCGCCCATAACCATCCTACAGTTTGCACGGTTCATGCGGTTGCGCCCAGTGCCAAGTTTTTACACTTTAAAATGCATGTGGGCTAGGTTGAGCCAACAAAGGGTGTGTTTTGTAGATGCAAAGACAGGAAGCTTGAAGGGGGGACTTCCAGGAAGCCTATCTTCTTCATTTTTTGGCCAAATGAGGTGCCAAAAAAGCCCAGCTAGGAGTTTTTGGATGTTCTGAAGTCATTGGAGCAGTCTATTTGTCATTTTGAGCATTGTAAAGAACATTTTTTATCACTTTGAGAAAATAATACAAATGATCCATTGGAAGATGGACCAGGAGATGTAGCCCAAGAGAGGGGTGAACTCCTTTGTCATTTGTTGTGTTATGTGTTTTCTGTTCACTGATTTTGCTGCCGTTTATATGCATCTTGAATGAGTAAATCCTATTAAAGTTGTGTTGAAAAGTTGATCTATTTTCATTTTAACACATAAATTTAACTTGCAAATATTTTCAAGAATACAAGTGTTCTTCATTTTTAGATCAACCAAAAGATTTGACCACTCTGATATGGGCCATACACCATCACCAAAGCTATAGGGGACACTGAGTTTGAGCTTAGTATTCCACCATTCCTTGGTTTGCACCTAGTGTTCATTGTGGACCGTCTTCAACCCTACTTTACACCGCTATTGGACACATCCGACATGGCAGAACAACTCACACCAACAGAGTTAAATCCAGGCTGCTTGGAACAAGTCACAATTGATCGAATTATGGACACATAGATTAAGAACACCCTCCAACATAGGATCCAACTATATCGAGTTGCCAAAGTAGGTCAACTCCTTCACCAAGGAAAGTGGCTCACCAAGGACTAAGTTCAACATAAGTTTCCTCATCTCATGGAGGAACTCAACGCAATGGGGACCATTGCTTCCTAAGGGGGGAGGAATGATCCAAGTGTATATTGGTGGTCACCCACCTATTCCACTTGGACACCCACCATTGTTTCTTTTAGTTTTTTAGTTTCCTTAATTGTAGCATAATTTACTATTTTTGGCAGTTTTTTGGGTCCTGAACTTCCATAGCCGTTTTGAGGCGTAAACAATGTTTTTTGGGAATAAAACCTCTGGAAAATATGAGTCCATTATGGACTTTATATTATTTTTCATCAATGTAGTCCTCATATGTATCTTTCTAATGATGTATCATGTGCATCAAACGGAGATAGTATGCCTAAGTTACGACCTCGGGAAATTGATGTACCAATTTACCCCGACGAGGCCCATATTTTGGCGTTTCATCTCCTAGGGATAGATTTTTGGATGTTTAGGTTTTCAATTGTTTCTCAATAATATATAGGCCTCTGAGCCTCATTGTAACATAGATTTTAGAGGCCTGTAGCTGCCACATCTCTTCTCAGAGATAAGCTACCAGCGCCCTAGCCAATTTATTTCCATTCTATCTGTAAACAAGTTTCAGTTCTTTGATATTAATGAAATGAAGTGTTTTTTCCGCCATCTTTGTATTCATGTTTTTTTTTTATTCGGTTGCATTCTTGCATAAATTCGGATCAATGTGAGGGTTTATTACACATGATTATGATTGTATGAAAATGTATGGAACATGACTAGAGAGACATAGATGCACATGGTTTGAGTGATTTTCTTTTGATATTTGGTATGAGATCTATGTTATCAGATCTGATCTATTGAGGAGATTATTGGTACAGTTTGTTGGTGTATGTTGGTATAGTTTATTGGTGCAGATTGGTTACAAGTTATTAATACAGGTTGACTACAGGTTAGTGGTATAGGTTGCTTACAGGCTATTGTCACATATTGGTACATGTTTACAGTTGTATATCTCATAGTGATTGTGTGAAAGTGGTTTAATAAGTTATTTGATACTTATATTTTAGGGTGGTTCGATGGGGAAAGGATAGGTGGTTGTGGCCACCTTCTGGCTGTATCGAGATAACATAGGGGGTTGTAGCCTCCTTCTAGTTGGAGCCAGATAATTGGGGAGTTAGAGCTTCCCTCAGGTTGTACCCTGAAAATATAGGTGGTTGGGGCCTCCTTCCAATTGCAGCTGGAAAACAAAGGAAGTTGGTGCTTCCAATTAATGTAATTCTTAAAGACAGATAATAAAAATCATTATGTGGTTTTCTCCCACATTGGGTTTCCAAGTAAAAGTATCGATGTACAGTGTATGTTTATGAATGCTCATTGTTCATGGTTTATTTATTTTTCACTTGTTGAATAATATTGGTAAATTTATCATAAAGATAAAAAACACTTATATATTGTGGTTAAAAAGGATTAAATTTTTTTATTACTGATTCAGCCCCATATCAGTTATCCAAGAATTGGTATCAGAGAAGGTCCTTCAAGAGATAGTTTAACCACTGGACGGAGATCATGGATTACTCTAAGATTGGGATACCACAGTTTGATGGAGAAGATTATGCTTTTGGAGCAGAATAATGAAGACACACATACATGCGCTAGTATTTTATTTTTGAAGATCAATGGTAGATGGGTACAAAGCACCAACCGTTCCTCCAATAGATAAATATGGAAAGAAACTTGAAGAAAATAATTCAAGAGATACAAGTGCACTCCTAAATGGTTTTTCTAAATCAATCTACACCAAAATTATGCATTTTGATTATTCAAAGGACATATGAATCAAGTTGAAGAATGTATACGAAGGATATGAGAAAGTCAATGAAGCTAAACTTCAAATTTTCAGACCAAAATTCGAACAACTGAAGATGGATGAAGATGAGAACATAACTGCCTACTTTCTACAAGTTGATGAAGTAGTAAATAGTATCAAAGGCTTGGGAGATGAGGTAAATGAACATTTCATCGTAAAAAAGGTTTTGAGATCTCTACCAATGAGATTTGATTCAAATATTTCAACACTCGAAAAGAGAGAGGATCTAGCTACATTGACCATGGATGAGTTGCATGGGACACATAGCTTATGATATGAGAACATAACAAGATAATATAATTACAAAAGAAGAATCATTCAAAGAATCCAATAAGTCAAAGAAAAAGGGCAAGAAAAAGGAAAATTCAGATAGTAGCAATAGTGACATCTCAGAAGACGATGAAGAAGTAGCCAAATTTGTTAGAATATTGAAAAAGGGAACCGAAAAATATAGAGGTAAGATTCCTTTGATTTGTTTAATTGTGATGGAATTGGTCATTTTTCTAACAAATGTCCCCATAAGAAAAATAAGAGGAATGAAGAAGATGATTCAAATAGAAAATAAGCATGCAAAGGCAAAAGAGCCAAAAATAAAATTTTCAAGAAAAGATTTTGCACCAAAGAAGACAACACCACATCAGACGAAGATGAAGCCAGTGAAAGTGATACAGAAAGGGTTATATTCATGGAAGTATAAGATTCCGATGAAGAAGGCTCCGAAGAAGAATATGAAGAGGAAGAAGTTGACTACAAAGAAGAATTGTTAAGTGCCATAAAAGTTATAAAATGAGAGAAGAAAAAAAAGTCACTTTAGGAAGAACTAAAGGAAAGAGAAGTTCAAAATTCAGACTCTGAAGAACTAAAGAAAATGATCACTAAATTAAAAATCCAAGTAGAGGAAGACAAGAGAATTAAATAAATACTCAAAGAATAGTTAGAAGAAATAGACAGAATCATTGGAAATTTGGAAGTAGAGATTTTCACATTGAGAAAAGATCTTTAAAAGAAAAAAATGCAGTAGAGCTCCAAAGTTTTTAACGAGATTATTAGATATCAAAGGAAAAATCATGACAAGTCCAGACTAGGATACAACTAGACAAAAAAGGGATCAAGCTCCAAAAAAACAGATCAAGAAACACAAACAAGAAGCTATGCAAAGACAGTCATAGGAGATGAGAAGTTTCACAAGCAATATCATAGAGACACTCCTCCACCCAGAAGATTCATATTTCATAATCAGTGACAGTGAGAAACAAGAAGGACTCAAGAAGAAGAATGTCTTAGAAGATTAACTCATTTCAGAAGATCTATAACTCCCAAGTATCAAACTATATTTCTTGGTTTATATTATTCATGTAACAATTTTGGACATAAGACTGGGAATTCCAGAGAAAATAACAGTAACAAAAACAACTGTGAAATTTATGCATGAAATGATTATTCAAGAAGGCCTAGTGAAACACAGAACAAAAGCTACAACATGTTTGAATCCTTGAGTACTCATATGGAATGCTACAATTGTAAAAACTTTGGACACATGGCCAAATATTGTAGAATGATAGTTCCTTCAAGAGAATCACAAAAAAATAACAATAGTCATAGACAGGAACCTCAATGAATATGGATAAGGAAGCAAAATCAGTTCAACAATGAAGAATGCACACTTTCTCTACAAGCTAAACACAATAAATGTGGTTGGTATGTTGACAGTGGTTTCTCAAATCACATGACATGTGATAAGGACATGTTTCTAACCTTGAGAAACTACAAAGAGGGATCAGTCTCCTTTGGAAACAATAATTCCTCCAGAATCATTTGAAGAGGCACAATCAAAATTGGAAATAAGGATACCCAGGCAAAGAATGTTCTAGTAGTGGAATATATGAAACACAATATTCATAGTGTAATTCAAATGTGTGACCAAGGTCACAAGCTTGTGTTTGATTGACATAAGTGGGATATAGTAAAAAAAGGTTCATGTAAAGTGGTTGCGATAGCTATGAGAATTTCAAGCAACATATATGTATTAAGTGAAATTGGAAATGAAAAGTGTTGTTTAGGAAAGGAAGATGAAGTTTGGCTATGGCACAAAAGAATGGGTCACATAAACTTTGATAATCTTGTTAAAGTCAGTAAAAAGAAAGCAGCGAGATAAATTCCCCAAATCATGAAGCCAACCAACACTTTATGCAAGCATTGTCAACAAGGAAAACAAGCCAAGACCAGTTTCAAGTCAAAGGAATACTCAACAACAAAGTCATTGGAAATTGTGCATACTAATCTAGTTGGACCAACTAGAACGAAGGGGTTGAAAGGTGAGTAATATTTTATGCTATTGGTTGATGATTATACAAGAATGACTGTATTTTATTTTCTCATGAAGAAGTAAGAAGAATTTGATAGCTTCAAGATATACAAAGAGATTGTTGAAAATGAAATAGATTCGAAAATCAAATGTTTGAGATTGGATAATGGAGGAGAGTTTACTTCAAAGGAATTTATGGACTTTTGTATTAATCATGGGATGAAAAGGAAATTATTTGTTGCTAGGAAACTACAACATAATGGAGTTGTTGAGAGGAAGAACATGACAGTACAAGAAATGGATTGAACTATGTTAATGGATTCCAAGTTGATAGGCGTCTTTTGGGCACATGTAGTGCATATAACGACTCAAATTAAAAACAGAGGAATTCTCAGAAACAAAAGTGATAAAACTCCCTACGATATATGAAAAGGAAGACCAACGAATGTGAAGCACTTCAGAGTTTTTGGAAGAAAATGATACATCAAAAGAGAAGATGGCAGAATGGGAAAGTTAAATTCTCATGTGGACAAAGGAGTAATTGTTAGGTACTCGAGAAGACATAAATCATACAAATGTTTCAATATGAGGATGAAAAAAAATGTGGAAATCATCAATGTGACGTTTGATGAGATGAGTGGATGAAGAATAAAGGAAGAAGAAAAGGATGCAATGGAACATTTTCATGAAGAAGAAGAAAAGGAAGAATAAGAAGCAGAAGAGGAAGATGAAGAAGAGTAGTTAGAAGGAGAAGAGAAATAACAACAAGATCTACAAGTACCTCCAAATACACCTAGTACAAAAATACAGAAGAATCATCCATCACATCATATCATCGAGAACAAAGATGCATGAGTTGAGACTAGAAGAAGGATTTGTTCACCAGAACAATTGCATCTAGCACTTTTATCCTCGATTGAGGAAAGAAGTTTTGAAGAAGACAAGAAGGACAGATTATGGATAAAAGACATGGATGAAGAGTTAGATCAGATAGAGAAGAATGAAACTTGGGAGCTGGTTCCAATTCCAAGGTACAAGAATGTGATCATCACAAAGCGGGTATTCAAAAACAAATTGAATGAAGATGGACATGTTACCAAGAAAAAAGATAGATTGGTATGTAAAGGATACACTCAGGTTGAAGGTATCAAATTTGAATAGACGTTTTCCCCAGTTGCCAAAATAGAATCAATCATATTGATCCTCACTTATGCATGCTCCAAGAATATTAAAGTGTATAAGATGGATGTGAAATCAACCTTCCTAAATGGGGATCTAGAATAAGAAGTCTACATTGAGAAACCTAAAGGATTCTAGTCGTCAGAGAACGAAAATTATGTTTGCAGGTTGAAGAAATCCTTGTATGGTCTCAAACAGGCCCCCAATGCATGGTATTCCATATTGAATAGATACTTAAAACAACAAGGGTTCAGGAAAGGAAATGCAGACAACAACCTCTACATCAAGGTAAATCAAAATAGTATTTTTTTAATTTAATTTTATGTTGATGATATTATATTTGGAAGTGATGATGATAGGATGAACTAGAAATTTGCAAAGGATATGCAAAATGAATTCAAAATTTCATTACTTGGAGAATTATCCTTCTTTTTTGGGTCTTCATATATGTCAAAGAAACCAATAAATTTTTATTTCTCAAACCAGGTATATCAGATAAATGCTAACGAGGTTCGAAATGGAAGATTGCAAACCCGTCAATACTCCTATGAAGACCAGTTGTAACTTAAGTAAAGATGATGATTCAAAATCTACATATCATAGGCAGTGCAGGTCAATGATTGACATCTTACTTTATGTGGCAACATCCAGATGAGATGTAATGCAGGCAGTTGGAAAAGTGGCATGATTTAGAGATGCACCAAAGGAATCACATGTTCTAGCAGTAAAGAGGATTTTCATATGTCTCAAGGGTACAAAATAATTTGGATTATGATATACAAAAGGAAAGGATCTATTACTTATAGCCTAGAAAAATGTAGATTGGGCATGTTGCATTGATGACTGAATAAGTACAAGTGGAGCAACATTTTACTTGGGTGAGTGTTTGGTATCTTGGCTAAGCATGAAAAAATCATTGGTATCATTTTCTACAACCTAAGAAGAGTATATTGCAGCAACAACATGTTGTACACATGTTATATGTATGAAACAAATATTGGAAGATATACAGGTTGAGTATGATGATCCCATTCCGATATATTGTGATAACACAAGCTCCATCAGTATCTCAAAGAATCCAGTGATGCACTCCAAGATAAAGAAAATTCCAATAAAGTTTCATTTTCTATAGGAACATGTTGTAGACAAGAACATTTAAGTTGATTATGTTGGGACCAAAGAACATATTGCAGACATCTTTACAAAACCGCTTCTAATGGAAGCTTTTGAGTATCTTAACCAAAAACTTGGCATAGTTTTTTTCCCAATGAATTTTGAATGATATTATTATATGTATTATATTTACATGAGGAATTAGCATAAATAGGATAGTTTCGTTTGGGGGAGTAGTTTCAAGGAGATTTCAGTTAGGGGGAGCATCCCTAGGGACAGTTTAGTCATGGGGAGTGGCCCCAACGAGAAGTGACCTTTGACATTTATGTAAAAGGGGGGGAATTAATCATATGCATGGAGAGAGAGAACATAGGCATGATCCCAGGGGGAGCAATGGTCACAAGGGGAGCATGAGCGATATGACTTCAATTTTGCATCAAAGTGTTTCCATCAATTCCAAAGGAGGTTGTTGATTAATTGGGTTGGTTTTCATTGATGTGAACCCTTGAAGCAAGCCCGATAGCAAATTATGGTATCCCCAGTTGTATGGTTAAGGAACCCAAGTCTGTGTGAGGTATAAATACGTGTATATCAGTGAATATGTAGGTAAGACTACTCTAGATGGATAGTACATGTCGTGTCATTTCCGGTGATATGTGGTGCACTAGATAACTCCTCACGATTATGGATTTATGGATTTGTGAAGTTGAAGAACCATCATGAGTTTTCTAGAAGCCTCTAGAAGGTCAAAGAAGTCAATTTATTCTATAAGCTCCTAGAAGAAGTTTATTAGTCAAAGTGGTTGTAACTAGGAGTTAATCATGAGATAAGTTGCTGCAAAAAGAAAATAATTAAAAATAAATTAGTTGCAACTAGAAGTGGTGAGTCTATTATTTGTGGATAAAGTAGTTGTAAGTGGAAAAAGTGGTTAGAAGTGGGTTAGTCCTAAAAGAAGGAAGTTGGGTAAAACATTTAGAAGGCAACCCCTAGAGGAAGCTACTTGGAGAGTATAAATAAAAGAGAAAGGGTCTCCTACTAGCACCTATTGAGCACATTGAATATCTATTATTTTGTGAAATTTTTATTGCAGGTACTCATTGATACATATGAAGTTACACAAGTCTCGGGAAATAAAGGAGGGTTGACAATGAAAGTTTCAGAGTTGCAGAATTTGTAGAAAACCCTTGATTTTGAGGTGTACGCGAGATATAGTGGAGGAATAAACATACATACATGGGATGGAGTGGAGGAAGGCATGTACATACGCGGGTTGTAGAAGAGGAAGTCGCTCACATATGTAAAAATATTGAAAACTTGATTATATGAGGGTGTTAGGTCTCTAGAGTCTAAAAAAAAGCTCCTATGAAGTTCTATAGTGATTAGTTACAACATATCTATCTATAGGTTCAAAATGTATGTCATATTTTTATGAGTAGTTGGATATTGTTGTCTACATGAGATATGGTTATGGGAGATTGCAAATTTTCCCTAGGTAGGTTGTTGGTTGTATGGCACTTATTGTGTGATATAGATCTACATAAATACAATGCTGGTATGTCTGGTATTTATCATTGGTACATCTTTTTGGTTTGAGTGTTGAGGCATATCTTGTATTTCTCGGTACATGGTTGAGGGTTTTTGTGGTACATGGTTGATGGATTTTGGTTGTGATGTGTTACTAAAGTTGTTGGTTTAGTTTGAGGCTACATATTAGTGAGGGTTTGATGTCTATTCCATGTGAGAGTTTATTACACATGATTATGATTGTATGCACATGTATGAAACATGAGTAAAGAGACATAGATGCACATGGTTTGAGTGATAATATTGTGATATTGGGTATGATATCTATGTTATCATATCTGATATATTGAGGATATTATTGGTACAGGTTGTTGGTATATGTTAGTAAAGGTTATTGGTACAGATTGGTTACAAGTTATTGGTACAGGTTGACTACAGGTTATTTGTATAGTTTGGTTATATGTTGTTGGCACATATTGATATAGGTTTACAATGGTATATATCATAGTTGCAGTGTGGAAATGGTTTCATCAATTTTTTGACACTTATATTTTAGGGTGGTTGGACGAGGCAAGGATAGGTGGTTGTATCCAGAGAACATAGGGGGTTGTAGCCTCATTCTGGTTGGAGCAAGAGAATTGGAGAGTTGGATCTTCCCTCAATTTGTAACCTGAAAATATAGGAGGTTGGAACCTCCTTCCCTTTGCAGCTGCAAAACAAAGGAAGTTGGTGCTTCCATTGAATGTAATTTTTAAATAAATATAAGAAAAACGATTATGCGGTTTTCTCCCGCATTAGGTTTCCACGTAAAAATACTAGTGTATTGTGTATGTGTATGATTGCTCATTTTTCATGGTTTATTTATTTTGCACTTGTTGAATAATATTGGTAAATTATAAAGATAAATAACACATGTTTATATATTGTGGTTAAAAAGGACTAAAAAGTTATATTACTGAGTCACCCCCCGTCTTAGTAATCCAACAATGGGGACACCATTCTATTAGGGAGTATAAATTGTAGTCAATTTCCTATGAATACCATTCCTTTTTCAATAATCATCAAAATAATTAGAAGTAAATCTCTCCCCCTCTATCTTGCATAACGTCTTTAATACATAAATATTTTGCTTCTCAATAACAGCTTAAAATTATTGAAAAATAACGAAGGCATTAGATTTTTTTTTAATGAACTACACCCATGTTCTTCCACTAAAATCATCCACAAGAATAATAAAATACATGTATTTTTTGAGTGAGATGAATTGCATGGGACCACATATATATATGCTTGTACTAGCTCCAATGTTTTTTTTTTTCTCTCTGAGATTTTCCAATTGGAAATGAGTCTCTATGATGCTTACCAAGAATGCAACCTTAACAAACTTGTTCAACACAATCAATAAGACATAAGCCTTTGACCGTTTTCTTATTATGTAGTAACTTTAAACCTCTTATAATCACATGTACATACCTCATGTTCCATAACCAAGAATCATCATCATAGCCAACTTTTAATGCTCTATTTTCTTCACAATAAAAAATGAAAGAAAATATTTTATTTTGTATCATATTAATTTTGGCTCAGTTTACAATTTTCTTTTTCATATGTGATGTATTCATTGTTCTTAAAAACAACAAAATATAAATTTTCAACAATTTTCCCAAACTCAACAAATTATGTACTAAACTAGGAACACATAAGACATAATTAATATGTTTCACTTTGTTTTGCTTTGTTTTTACTTCAATCGTTCATTTGTATTTAACTTCAATTGGATTTCCATATCCCAATAGTACTTAAGATTTTTTAGATTCATCTATCTTAGCAAATCTATCTATGTTTCTAGTCATATGGTTGTTGTAGCCACTATCCAAAAGACATACCTCCTTGGAAACCTTTTTAGATCAATCACAAGACAAAAATAAAGTTCTCACATCTCTTTTTTCTTCTGAAAATTTAGCTTGTTGATTTAATTTTTTCCAACAAAATTACATTCATAATGGTCAATTGTTTTACAATAAAACAACAAAAACATTGAATTTGAGATCTTCTAGATTTTTTATCTCCATTATTATTATCATTATCTCCTCCTTTATTATTAGTATTAAAACCTTTTCCTCGACCTCTTCCTTTTCTATTTTCTCATCCTCTTCCTTGTCCATGAGTGTTTAGAATTTCCTCGTGGGAGAAGTTCTAAACTACATGAATTTTATCTCTAGAAATATTGCCCCTTTCTTGAAAATATTTCTCAAATGATTTTTCAATGGATCTATTCATCCTTTTCTCATGAGATTGAGGAGATCCCCTAAGCTCATTTACATACAACTAAGTAAAATCTTCAGACTCTTCACTATAAACAACAACAACAACAAACTTTTCAGGAAGACTTCTTAAAAAAGAATCAACAACTTTTTAATCTCTTAAATATTCTCCACAAGATCTAATTTGATTCACTATTCCCATAACTCTAGAGTGAAAAAATATTCCATATATTTTGAAGTTTGTATGAAAATAATTTCAAACTCTCTTATAAGAGATTACAATTTAATAACTTTTACCTTATTTATCCCTTGATATGCTTGTTGTAGGACATTCCATGTCTCCTTTGATTTTTTTGTCGCAGTGACTCTTACAAAATTTGAATCATGCACTACATGTTGGATGAAAAAAAGGGTTTTTGAGTCCTTTTTCTATTTTCCTTTAATTGATATCTTTGGACTTCCGTCCAATCAGTAAGAACTTGAGCATCAATTGGTTTTGCATAACCATTTTCCACCAAATCTCACAATTCTCATGAATGAAACAAGGTTTTCAATTTTATGCTCCAAAAATCATAATCCTTGCCTTTAAATATTGGTATTCAAGGCTAAGAAATATTAAGACCACTATTATTGTCATTCATTTCTTTAAACTTTCTCGCATCCTTGTGTCGATAGCTTGAACCTACACAAGCTTCAAAAACAAAATTAATCTTTCCCACTATTGCAACCTCCTCTATTACCAAATGTTGAATTATGAGAAGACAATTATAGTCAGGGAAAATAATGAAAATATAGAAAACAATACAAATACTGAAGAAAAAAATAAAATATTTCAAAGCTTGATATTCTTACTCCTTATATATTGAACAAGGAATACATTCATATATAGGCTTTAGATTTTTACAAATATGGAAATTGATACAAATCATTTGAGGATAATTATTTCTAATTAAGATAATCACCTGAGGATAATTATGACAAACCATAATTTATGCTTCCAACACTCTAAATTATATATGCTCATAGTGCTATAACAATTTACATTAATAAAAATAAAGCATTATCTTCAACAACATGACCTAACAAAGATTGAGACAACTACATATTAAGGGGGAGTGTTGGTGTTATCACCTAAAAACTGCTCACTTATGACATTTCCCATAGTCTTATAGAAATATACCATTGTCGACATGTTTAACCTCCATTTCACCCCATTTTGCACCATCATTTGACCTCTAAACGTTGTTGAGCCAAACCTAGATTTTGAAAAAAAAATGGTTAGTGTATATATTACCCTCAAAAGTTGTGCCACTAGTGCAGATAATAATCCAAAAATTTGCATAGCTCAATTACCAAATAACCAATTTTGACTATTTCCAATCCAAATTTTCCAAAAAGGGAATTTAGTTATATGTGGACCATTATGAACCCTAATTGTTATTTTTAGCCTTGATTTAATCATATTTAACAACTATTTAAAGACCATATAAACAAAGGGGGAAAAAATATGGTTTCCTTATAAACAAAGGCTTAAGGTCACTCCATCCATTTGACATCATCCATCCATTCATAGTAAGGTTATGTTGTCAAAATCACACCAGAAATATTGACTACCTCTTCCTCTTGATAGTGCATTTCTTATATAGGTACTTTGTGTTGTTTTTCTTCATATAAGACATGATCGATATATTATTAAAATTATGAGTGTTCCATATACAGGGAAGATATGGTGACCATCCATGAAAGGACATGACTCTTGAATAATCAATAACTATTTATTATTATCATTTACTTATTATATATGATATTTAATAATCAATAATTATATTATTAATTATTATTCTAAGAGAATGTTTTCCCTATGTTTTCCAAACATCAACACTCCTTCTCAATGAGGGAAACATTCTGCATCATGCCAATATTGTCTTTGAAGTATACAAACTTCACCCTAGAATCATGACACTTGTCTATCAGTCTTGGGAGACATCTCTCTCCCACATGAACTGAGGAGAAACTCCTTATGTGGATCTCCCTCTGAGCCAATTCTCTCTCTAAGATCAGGCTCACTCTGGCTCCACATGTAATAACATATAGCATATTGAGTCTTTATTATTCCTTGTCAAATAACCATGACTAGGACAAAGACCATAATAGGATATTTCACCACAAGTACACACCTGTGAGTGAATTTCATCCTGATGCTAATTGACATGTGGAAATCACTTCAAGCACCTTGAGTCCATATTATTCCTTGTCATGATCAGGGAAGGACTACATCTGGGCCCATTTACCACAAGTGCACCTTTATGATAAATGTATCCTATCTCCCTTGGTCTGCATCCCAATCTAGGAGAAGTTTGGCCCGATGTTGAAACATCAAAACTCCCTCTTAGCTAGGGAGGTATCTTTCCATTGTAGTACACAACTACTATCCAGAGATAAGCAGTCTCCGCCAATGGTACACAACCACCATAGTATCAAAATGTTTGTCACACATGGAACTCCCATGTGGACTTATAGAGGCTACTCCCTCTAGGAACACTTAGGGTCAAATCCCCATAGTGTGTGACATCAAGGGTCAACTCTCTTGACATGTCCTCATGTTCTCTCCACATGGGACATTGGTATATAAGCCCAAATGCACTTATCCCTTCTCGAATATGTGTCCCATTTATCCCTTCTCGAATAAGTTTCTCACAGATCAACTCAACTCAATTCATAGAGGAGTATGATCTGGAGAATGTGTGTCACACATGGCACTCCCATGTGAACTTCTAGAGGCTACTTCCTCTAGAAACACTAGGGTAAACTCCCATAGTGTGTGATGTCAAGGTTCAACTACCTTGACATGTCCTCATGTGCTCTCCATGTGGGATGTGTCCTCATGTGCTCTCCATAAGGGATGTTGGGCTATAAGCCCAAACACACTTATCCCTTCTCGGATAAGTGTCATCACAGACCAAATCAACTTAGTCATAGAGGAGTACGATCTGGAGAATTTATTAGGAAGCTACAAACATCAACACTCCCTCTCAGTGAGGGAGGCATTCTCTTCCATCCCAAGTTTGTCATGAAAGTACTTGAACTTCATCCTAGTTTGGTAATAACATCAACAACCTACTCATTTGTAGGAAGGCACTCCACCAATACTTCATTCCTTTGCACCATTTCTTATATGTAATGGTACTTGATCTCAATGTGGTTCGATTTGTCATGAAACATTGGATTATCTGATATCTTCACACAACTTTGGTTATCATAATGAATAATCATGGAATCCAGCACATGTCCAGATAAATCTGTAAGGATCTTGCGAAGCCACACTACTTCACAGACTGACATACTTAATGAAATATACTCTACTTCTGCTGTGCTCAAAGACACATAAGTTCATTTCCTGCTACACCAAGAAACCATGGAAGATCCCAAAGTGAAGCAACACCCGAAGCTGCTCTTTCTGCCCATTGCGCTCCTTACCCAATCATAGTCAATATATTTTTTCCATATCATATCAATACTAGAAATATATCTCAGACCATGTCCAATTGTTCCTCGCAAGTATCTCAACACATGCTTCACAACAATCCACTGTATCTATCTCGACTGACTTATAAACTGGATAAGTTCACTCATTGCATAACAAATATTTGGTTTGGTGTTAACCAGATACATCAATTATCCAATCAACTATCTGTATAGAGTCAGATCAATTTCGTTAGAATTGGAATAAGACACACTTAGTTTCTTCATATTCATCACCATTGGTGTAGCCACGGGCTTCAAGTTCAATATCCCAAACTTATTCAATATCTCAATTGTGTACTTCCCTTGACTCAGGAATATCTCACTAGTTCTCTACCACACCTCTAGTCCCAAGAAGTAGTGCATCATACCAAGTTCCTTCATCTCAAACTTAGAGGCCAATGCATACTTGCATTAACCAATAAGTCTCTATGTATCGGTGAGGAATAAATCATCAATGTAGAGGGCCAAAATTAGGGACTCAACATTAACAATCTTGTAGTATAGGCTAGGATCGACAACACTTTTGTTGAATCCCAAAAATCATCAAGTGCCCATCAATCCTTGCATACCAAGCTCGAGGTGGTTTCTTGAGTCCATACAAGGTCTTCTTCAACCTGCACACATGAGACTCCTTCTCATGTATCATGAAACCATTTGGTTTATCAATGTATACTTATTCCTCAATCTCTCCATTGAGAAATTTTGTCTTTACATCCATCTGATGTACTCTCCAACCCATGGATGTTGCATGGGAAATAATCATCCGGATATAAGTGTATCGAGCAACATGAGAAAATATCTCCTCATAATTTATTCCCTCCATCTGAGAGAATCCTCTAGCAACAAATATCATTTTGTGCCTCTCGATGCTCTCGTCAACTATGTGTTTGATCTTGTAGATCCATTTGGAAGTCACTAAAGACTTCCCCTCAGGTCTTAGAACAATATCCCACACATCATTTTTCATGATGGATTGATGCTCCTCCATCATAGAATCTCTCCATACTAGATTACTAGTTGCCTCGTCATAACAAGAAGGCTTAAAATGAATGGTGTGGCTCATATATGTGGCATAGCATGAATATCTCTAAGGTATCTTTCTCACTCGGAAGGTACCACGAGGAGATGCATATCATTCTTCTTCCTGCAGAGTCTGACGAGCCCAAGTAGGTCTCTTATGACCTACTACAATATCGGTGGGAACATCAACTAGAGCTATAGGATCAATGGGATCAATTGGATCAATTGGATAAATCTCCATGTGAGACCCTCTAGATCTATTAAAGGATACCTCCTCCTCAAAGGTAACACTTATGCTCACCTCAATCTGTCTCTAACCAGGGATGTAGATCCAGTATTCCTTCGAAGACTCATTGTACCCCAAAAATGTGCCCTTTATTCCTGAAGGGTCTAGCTTGATCCTTTTCTCCTTGGGTACATGAATGTATATTGGACACTCCAAATATCCTGAAGTTTCCAACCTCAAGATTCACTCCAGTAAAGGCCTCCTCGAGCGTCATGTTCCTCAAAGTCTTATGAGGATTTATTTTCTGAACATACACTGTAGTCATGGATGCATTTGCCCACATAAACATAGGTAAATGTTGATCATGCTAAGTCATCTTGGACCATACTTGATATATCAAAGTTCCCTCATGAAACCAATATCTCAGGAAGCTGAAAAACATTGACACTCCATCTGGAGTTGGAGGTGACTCCTCCTCTGTCTCTTCTCCTTCTGACACTGAAGGTATCTCTTCCTCCTTCCCTAGATGCAACTCAATATCTACTCCCTCTCGATGTAGTATTGCCTCCCTCTATGGGAGTGTCTCTACATACACTAGAATTGTTGCCATGCCTACTTCATCAACATCTCATGGCTTGACTCATGTATCGAAGCTACTACACCTACTCCCTATGAGTCTCATAATGTGTTTTCCTCCTCTAATGGATCTACCATAGTTGTGCTACATTCAATATTGAATCGTTGTATCTAGGATCATTAGAACTGTCTCTGTTTTTTGGCATGGTCCCATCCTGGGAGGTACATTTCTCCTAGGGACTTCTTGTCTCTGAGCATCATGTCTGGAAATTCCTCTCCTCGATACCATGTTGGAAGTTTTTTCCCTCCATGCCTGCCTCCTGCGACCATCATTATGGCTCCTTCTTAGAGCTATTACCTATGACCTTCCCGGAACAAGAAACAAGAACAACAAAATGCTTTCTATAATTTAGGTAGGAGTAAATATGTTATACATAGAGATTTTAACAACCCCATAAATTTAACACTCCTAACATTTCACTTTATTCTCATTTTCCTGGGCCCTCCTATGAAGGAGTCAAGCCCAGTCTAGCTCTGATACCATGTTGTTTTTCTTCATATAAGCTATGATTGATATATTATTACAATGATGAGTGTTCTATATATAGGGAACATATAGTGACCATCCATGAAAAGATGTGTCCCTTGAATAATCAATAACTATTTATTATTATCATTTACTTATTATATATGATATTTAATAATCAATAATTATATTATTAATTCTTATTCTAAGAGAATTTATTCCTGATGTTATCCAAACATCAACACTTTGTTCACACACTATGGAAGGGATCATAGATACAATAAGGAATCCAAATACCTATGCCAAGGAGGGATCTTTCAAGCCCATAGGCCTTCATAAAGTTATTTTAAGAGATGTATCTTTAGCCAATCTAATTGGTATGAAGTAATTAGTTTATTATTTATAATCTCTTGTTCATGTTATATTTTTCTTTTAGAATTTGTCGATTTACTTCATGGATAACGTTAGTTTCAAAAGACATAGCTTTGAGTTAGGGTTTCTAATTATTACACCCATTATTGTTTTTTATTGATTCACAACTATCAAGTTACTGTAATTTGCTCACCCTTGTCACAAATTGCACACAATAGTTGGAATCATTAACTCTACTTGTCTTATATATCAATGTGTGATAGTTGATTATATGAGAATGTTGTGATTGTTATTGTATTGAGCATTGTAATTTAGAGTTTGTCTCTATGTGAGAAACCTTCTTGTGTCATTTTTAGAAGGTTTTTAGATCTTAGTTGGATGATATTTTATCCATGAAGTTTGTTTGTAAGTTGAGTATGAGTGGTTGGAAGGTTGAGAGAATTTACAATTTTTTACTGTGCTAAGATAGTGTGTCTATATTAATGCAAAAATTGATGTATTTATATGGCCATATTCTAAACGTTCTATGAAATGATTCTTCTCTGACGATTTTTTCTAGGGATATTTGCTCGAAATTCAACAAGAAATTGTTAGATCCATAGGTTTGAGTGATAATTTATGTATAATTCAAGTGCCTTGGGGTTTTTCCAACATGCTGAATCATTTTTTCGATTCAAAAATAGATTTTAAACAACAAAAATAGTGATTTCAAGAAGATTTATGTCGCTGGATTCTGACAAAAAAAATCATTTCGTAGACCAATTAGACACTGCCATTTATATGTGTACGATTATTCTTTTGAATAACAACTCAATATAAACTTTGGTTTGTGAAAACCATGTCTACTCTATCATTTATCTACACTAATAGCATCCATAATGAATCTCTCATTTATCTACACTAATAACCTCCATAATGAATCTCATAATAATTACTTGTTTTAAACATAAGAGAGATCCCCAGCAATATAAACACATTATAATCTTTCTCTTGAATGCCCACTAAATTTCATTTCATCCACCCCATTTGTCCCTCATCATTTGCGCTTGAAAATAAAAATCATGAAAACTAGAGTATTGATGCCACCATATCATCACCATCAAAGCATAAACTAGAGAAATGGTTAATCCCATATATAGATGTAATGTGATTTTGAACGTAGCGAGGTGGAGAAAGGATGTAAAATCATAAGGGTAAATCATACACTATCATAAATATATTAATGTTTTTTGGAGATTTGGTAATAAATCTTTGGTGGTTAATTAGTTTGGGATATTGTTCTCTCTAAAAATATTTTAGAGAATTGGTAATAAAGTTTTTTTTTAATAGATATTTAGTTTGGGATTATCTTTTTCAAAATATTTTGAAAAAAATTAATAAAGTTGAGAAAAGATTTTATTAAAAAAATAAGAATTAAAATACAAACCCTTTATTTTATAATATTAATAAAAACAAAATTATATATCAACACATACACTAACACACAAATATATATATATATATATATATATATATATATATATATATATATATATATATATATATAAACAATTTAGGACACCATGATATAATTGCAACTAAACATAAACAACTTCGGGTAACATGATATAATTGCAATTCAAGATAAACTTATGGAACCATGCTATAACTGTAACTCAAGATAAGGGTTGGATGAACCATTAGTCATTCTAAACATGGTACAAATTCTTGGTGAGAAAATAATGTTTTATTAATGAGATCGACCCAATAGTTATATAGAGTGTAAAGAGTGAAACCTTAATGTCTATTTTGCAAACCTTTTATGTCTATTTTGCAAACAATGTAAATTGAAAATAAGGTACAGGTGAAATTACATTATCACATATATAAAAATAAATAAATAAAAAGAGCTTTCAATTTTATAGGTTTGAATAGTTTACATAATTAAATTTACCAACTAAATTGAAAGACTTTAGATAACATATAAGCCTAAAAAATACATTATATGTTATGACATTTTTAAATTAAACAATTTTTTTTTAATTTTTAAATTAAAAAATAATTTTTTTTTTTGTTTTTTTATATATGACATTTTTAAATTAAACAATTTTTTTTAAATTTTTAAATTAAAAAATAATTTATTTTTTTTTTAATTTTTTTATATCAATAAATATAGACCTTTAAACATAACTAAATATAGTAAAAAATATCACATACACATGAAGATATAATACCTACATTTACCATAGTCTTACATGAAACACCATATATAAAACTCGATAAAAACTTTTGTATGTCGCCCAGAAATTGTGTTTCTCTGTCCCAGAAATCAGAGTTGAGGCATGATATAGGAGACATTGAAACCAACGACTCAACGATATTAGGCGATTTCAATGGTTCCGTGGGCGGTTATACTCTAGTATAACTGTATTTGTATTTCCGCAGCACTATATTCAAGTATATAGTGTGATTTCGCCATGGCATACTATACAATTACCTGTTATGTATAAAGTGGCAGCGAAATGTCAAGACGTTGTTTAAATTTATTTATTTCATATTTTTAAATTATTTTTATTTTAAATTTGGTCATAAATTGTTTGAATTGTAGATTTTAGTTATTTAATCTGTATAATTTGTGTTTGATAGGTATTTAGGAAGCTGAATTTATTTATGCATTAAAAAATGGATTTTAAAAATGAGTGATTTCACCATCAATTTATTATCTTATTGGATGATATTGTTAGAAATGGGCAAAAAGGTAGAATGTTTTTGTGTTCCACATTATTTAGGGAAAAATTGTTAATTAGTTTTTCTTCTAGCTCTTTAATGGTATCCCTAAAATTGATTGTTTTTTTTCTATTTCTTGTAATCTAGCCTCAATTTTTTTTGATACTCAAACCCTAATAGTTTATTGTCTATTTGTTTCGAATTTCATCTTCCAAGGATCTAAATTTATTATCAAACATTGCTGCTAATTCACTTTGAAGCATTGCTATTAATTCACTTTGAAGTTTGGCTTCTCTTTCTTATCTAAGTTTTTCTAATAATTCTACTCTATTAGATTTAGGTATCAATAATATATTACTCATATTGAAAAGAAAAATAAATAAATAAGAAAATTGAATAGTCACTAATGAGATTTAGTTAATGAAGATCATATTTATGTAAACTAGATTTACCATATAGGTGGAGAATGTATTCACCACATCAATTCACAGGCACTATAGAAATACTATTCACCATCATATATATTCACCCAATAAATAATACTCTGCATCAATTCACCACATATAATATTCACCCCAAATATATTTCAAAATAAAAATATTATTTTTATTTTAATATCATTTTTTATTTCATTTATACAAGTGTATCTCATCTTAATCTTAGTTTGTTCAAAAGTATTACTACCTATTAAGTTTTTTCTAATATCTTCTCCACTCCTACCTTAACCTCATCCTTATATATTTTATAAATAGTTTTTATTTTAATGTTATTTTTTATTTTGTTGGTAGAGGTGTATCTCATGTTAGCCTTAACATGTTTAGAAATATGGGGGTGTAATAAGATTTCCCTAATATTTTTGTTGACTTTTATGAGGAAAAATTTATAAGGGTTGGGATAGATATATTTTATAAATATTTTTATTATGAGGGTGGGAGTGGGATGGGGTGCGGTGAAGGGAGATATTAAGGAAATTTTATGGGGAAGATATTAGGGAAATCTTATATGAGAGTGAGGGTGACCAGATATATTAAGAAAAAATAAGATTTATGTGATGTGAGGTTGTTGTCTCCCCCAAAGATTTCCTTCGTATTAATAAGATTGCCTTAATATCTCCCAATATATCTCATCCCCATCTTTATCTTTATAAGATAAAATTAATAGTATTTTCTTAATATCTCTTACCACCTTTATTTTTATATATGAAAATGAGGTGAAAAAAAAAATTAATATATGAATTATTTTGAATTTTGATAAAACTTTAATGTTTGGGGTAATCTCAAGTTATATAACTATACATAAAAAATCACAAGTAAAATTCTAAAGAATCACAAGTAATCATTTATCTTCTTAGTGGACGTTAATCATCATCATCATGATAGTGAAGGTGATTATGAATATGAAAATAAAAATAAAAATAAATATTAAAAATATACTAATACATAAAAATTAGGGAAAAAATCTCTATATAACATTTGTAAAGGAAGTGAATATAAATTTTTTTTATGTATTATATTTTTTGGATTTAATAAATTTAAATATTTTATTACTTACACTGTTTTATTATTTTAGAAAAATAAAATTAATTTATAAAATATATTTAAAACAACAATTTAATATTTAAAAAAAATAAAACTAATTTAAAAAATATACTAAAAAATAATAATACGAAATTTTACTTTGAACTTTTTCCAAACCACAAATCAACGAAACTTCTTGAAAACTTCGGACAATAACAATTCCGATATTTTGATAGCATCCTTTTTATAAGGGAAAATGATTGCTTAAATTTATTTTTATAACTACTAGAAAGTTATTAAAATTATTTTTTTTTAAATATATAATTATAAGCCATGTAATTTATTAAAAATTTAATTTTTTTAAATATATAATTAATAATAAAATATTTTTTTTATATAAATATATGATTATTAAAAAAAAAAAATTAAATATTATATACTTATGATTTTATAAATTTTATATATTGCTTTTTTTTTGTTGGTAATATGGTAATATCATTGAATGTAAATCCACTAGTTATGATCATGATCTTGGAAACAAAAGAGAATTAGTCCATTTGTAACGAAATGAGAACCTATTCATATAGTTTTGATTGAATGGAAGATCATTTAATGGAATTATAAGTTTTATATTATTTTTTTTAAGTAGTTTAAATATTCAATTTTTTTAATTTTTTTTTAATTATTATTTAGATTATGTAGATTATATAATTTTGGGTGAAGTTTGAATTTTTAGTTTTTTTAGGATATAAATAAATAGGCTGTTTTAGAAAAATCTATGGAGTGTTCAGATTATAAAATTTAAATAACTTAAATGTGCAATTTTAACAATTTGTGGTGGGATTTTGAGTAAGATTGGTCCAATAAACTAGATTATATAATTTTGGTTGAAATTTGAATTTTAATTGTTTAATATTTTTTTTTTTTAAATATGAATTAATTTGATTTCTTGGGATTGTATAATCTGAGTGTTCCATGAGTTTTTCTAAAAAACTGAATTTATTCATAATAATAATAATTTATTATTATTATTATTATGAATAAATTGAGTTTTTTAGAAAAACTCATGGAACACTCAGATTATACAATCCCAAGAACTCAAATATACAATTTCAACAATTAGTGGTGGCATTTTGAACAAGATTGGTCCCAAAAAAAACAAAAAAGAAAGACAACACTTATGACATAAATATGGGAAATTTATTGTGTTTTAAATTGGTCTCTACTTTCCATTAGTTTAAGTTATGTTTGATGCAAATTATTTTGATTTTTCTATTAGTTATATTAATTATCTTTATTTTACATTCCATCAAGTTTTTGTATATTGTAAATTGTTTTAATTTTTCATTTTTCATTGTATATTATTATTTAGAAAAAAATAGTTTTTCCAAAAAAAAAAAAATTCTTTATTAACACTGTAACTGTAATACATGTTTCTGTCTACATCTTCTTTGCATACAAAAGAAAAAACATTTTATTATCATTAATAAAAAAAATTAAAATTATACAACCAAAAACATATTTTTAAAAGTATTATAAAAAAATAAAAGCATGTTAATTATTTTCGAAATTTATATTTATTTTAATATTAAAAAATTTATAAATAATGTTTTTTAAAATTTGAAAAAAAAATCAAATCTTGTATAAAAAAAAAGTTGCTATACTAAAAAAACATCGCAAAGATGCTTAAAAAAACCCAAAATAATGATAACTAAGATCAAGCCCAAAGTTATGATAAAAGCCATGTTTTTTTTACTGTTATGATAATAATGTAGTTGGAATATATTCATTAATGATATTTATTATGTTTCAAGGCCAATTTCTATTCTTTTATGGGTATATCAAATATAACTCAAATATGAAATAATGTTGAATTTGGGTTAGGAAAAGAGGAGCATCTGTTTTTGTTATAAATATAATTTAAATAAATCAAATTTTGGTTAATTTGGGTTAGGAAAAGAGGAGCATCTGTTTTTGTTATAAATATAATTTAAATAAATCAAATTTTGGTTAGACCCTATAAAAAAAAAAATGTTGAATTTTGGTTAGAAAAGCATGAATATGTGTTTTTTATATATATATAGTTTAAATAAATGAAATTTTGATTAGGAAACAAAGAGCATGTGCTTTTGTTATATACATAAACATAAAATCAACATTAAAGTTTTGGATATAGACTCTATACATTATAAATATTTTTATAACATTTTAATTAATTAATTATTATATATAAAATTGAAAAATAGAAATATTTTATAATTAAAGATAATATAAAAATTTAGTAAATTTCATTAAAAAAATATATATATAAAATATTAAAAATAAAAAATATTTATTTATACATTTTAATTTTACTTTGTATTAATTTTTTTATATTAATATATTATATAATTTATTTTTAGAAATGAATAAATTCATCAAAAATTATAGTTAAAACAATTAAACTTAAAATTTTGAAATAATGATTAAATAAAATATAGTTATTTGAAACATTATATAATTTAAAAAAAAAAAAAATATTAATAATTACTTGAATATTAAAAAAAATATTAAAAATAAACATTTTATATCGTTAAGAAATTGAAAATTTATTTGAAATATTATATATATATTTTTTAAATAAATCAAATTAATAATATTTTGAAATAATAATTAAACAAACTATAGTTATTTGAAACATTAAATAATACTTTTTTTTTAAATAAATAAAATTAATAATTATCTAGATATAAAAAAAATATAAAAAATAAATCTTTTATATCTATAAAAAATTGAAAATTTATTTGAAACATTATATAAAAATAAATTTAAATTAATAAAATTAATAATTATTTAGATATAAAAAATAAATAAAAAATAAACATTTTATATCTATAAGAATTGAAAACCACATCTATCTAATATTCCATTATTTTTCATATACCCAAATAAAACAAAAACACTTAATTCCAAGTGAAGATAATTTCATTATTTTATATATAAGTAAATAAAACAAAAACACTTAATTCTAAGTCACAATTATATAATTAATTGAGTTTATAAACAAAATTAACAGAATTTCTTTTACTTTTATATCAAATATGTTTTCTAAAAATCTAAACAAAATAATTACAGATTCAATCATCTTTGAATTAAGCAATTTTTTTTTTATAATTTTTAGCATAGTGATATAGAAATGTTCGCATACAAACTTACAACTTCCAGTAAAATAGATCTATATAAAAAAAAAAAAAAGTTTAACTTGGATGGTTGATGAATATTATCTTTCTCAATTTCCATAAATAACATGTTAAACTCATAATGAATATATTGTAATGACTTCCAACCTTATATATTGGAAAGTTCCTTTAATTCAATTAAAGAACAAAATACCTACATTCTAAAAAAAATATATATATATTCTATAAAAAAAAAAATCCCATAAAATCCCATACAACTTACACCCTTCTGTTTTATTTCTATATTTCAAACAACTTACACCCTTCTGTTTTATTTCTATATTTCATTTGGAGCAAAGCACCTACATTCCAAAGGAAAAAAAAAAATCTATAAAAAAGTTCACATACAACTTACAGCCTTCTTATTTATTTCTATATTTATGTGTATAGCTCTGGCTACACTTAACCTGCGATTGAAAAAACTATGTGTAGAGCTCTGGCTATACTTAGCTGCGATTGAAAAAGCTATGAGAAACTGTGATGGCGGTGTCTCGAGATTATATTCTGAACCAGGTCGTCCACACCGATAATAGAAGACAGCATTAACCTCGAGGCGCCAATCCCAGCATAGTGAATGTTAGTCGGATTGGTACAAAAGATAGGAATAGGAAGAAGCGTTGTCTTCCCTGGCCGAAGAAGTATATTGTCCAGGAGATATTCCATACTCAACTAGGGAGAGTACAATACTGTCTTTTGTAGTCCAGGTTACCCTCATATGATCACATCCAACCAGAGAAATATGAATCTGCCATTACATGCATACAAATCAATTTAGTTATCTAAATTCAATGAATCCTTCATACATAACTCACCATTATTTCATTCAGATGAAGAAAAAAAGATTTTCCACCTGTTTAGGGTTCTTATCCGTTGTTGTTCTGAGAGGAGTAGATAAGACTGGGCGAGGAGCGGGGCGAACATAGGCTCCCCCCTCCGAATAAGCTGCCACAGAAAGTAAATAGAGCAAAATACGGAGCTCCATATTCGCCACAATCTTAGATGAAACAACATGTACAGAAACTGGATCAATACTTTTTCCTGCGGCCTAGAAATTGCGTTTCTCTGTCGCATAAATAATAGTGGAGGCAAGATATATGGGCCATAAAAACCAAAATAAAAGCGTCTGGTTGTCCACACGACTCAACAATATCAGGAGATTTCAATGGTTCCGGGGCCGGTTACACTCCAAGTATAATTATATTTCTGTTTGTATTTGTGCACGATTTTGTCATGGAATGCTATACACTTATACACTGCGTTACGAAACCATTGACCCTGTCACCCATCAATGTGTATAATTAATGGCTTCTGTAGAATCGATATTAAAAACTTATTTTGCGTATCACCAGCGATCCCGTCTGTCGCAAGCGATCCCTCCCTTCATGCACATCTCAGATTAGGTTGTTCACCTCACGTTAGGTCGATGGTCATAGCAGGTCTGTCATCTGTCATTTCGCTAGCACAGATAAATATTTAAAAGATTATGAGTGAGATTTGTATAAAGTATTGTTTTAATTAAAAGCTGCTTAAATTTTACAAATGGGTCCGGGTAGAGTGGAGAAAAACACGGATTTCAATGATTAACATCTATAATGATTCCCCACACTTAACAATCATCTTTAATAATAATAATCCATTTTTAAGATTGGGTAGTCAGACATCTAATTGGTATATGAGAGGTCTTGTTTGTGGGACAAGGTATCCATGCCCCTATCTATTTGACCAATAAAGTTTATGGAATACATATCCTACCCGATCTGGATTTGAACTTGTAACCTTTTAAGAGAAAACACATGTTCTTAAAGTTGTAGGCAAAAGATTCTATGAAATGATGATTTTTTCAGGGATATTTGCCCAAAATCCGGCCAGAAATTGTTGGGTTCTTAGGTTTCACTAATTTTTTCTGTAGAATCCTAATGCCCTGGAAGTTTTTCAGTATGCTGAATCCATTTCTGCATTCAGAAATGGATTTTGAAAAAACAAAAAATAGTGATTCTTATAAATTTATATTGCCCATTCCCACTAAAAAAAACCATTTCATAGAACAACTAGCCAACAAGGTTCTTAACTATTAGACCCGCTCAAGCTGTATTTGTACTTATCTCTTCCTGATACTTGTTTTTTCCACGACTTCCCTTATCAGACCCACTCAAGATGTATTTGTACCTATCTCTTCCCGATACTTGTTTTTTCCACGACTGCCCTTATCCAACTTCTAGTACTATTGTTGTTGCACACAAGCTCACCCTCACACCTTTCTTAACTATTAGACCCGCTCAAGCTGTATTTGTACTTATCTCTTCTTCTGCCTTTATCCAACTTCTTCTCGAACTGTTGTTGTTGCACACAAGCTCACCCTCACACCGTTCTTAACTATTAGACCCGCTCAAACTATATTTATACTTATCTCTTCTTAATACTTGTTTTTTCCATTTGCTAACATTTATTTGCTAACATTTATTTTTTTTAAATAAAAAAGGCAGGTCCTATTATATTAATATTGCAAAATTACAGAATTCTATTGAAGTGTTAGTTGTCCCGCCTGGTAAGGAAACCGAGACAGCTGGCCATTCCATGCTAGCTTCCAAACTCAAAGTGTTAGTCTGCTACCCTGCCCGAAGGAAACCAGGGTGCATGGCCAACCTTAGCATTAGTCTGTTCATTACTATACTACCTCTACCATTGCTATAAACTAGAAGAGTTGCAGCTTTGGTTTGCATCAAAAAGAAAAGAGTTTCAAACAGTAAACAAACAGGAAAACCTCTTATCCAGTGTCCTCGTGGTCGTCTTTCTCCTTGCCGCATCTGACTAGGATTGCGTAGACCTGTGCACAGGTGGGGCATTGGCGCCTTGGGGTGGCGCTGGAGTAGGCGGCGTACAACATATCCAGGCGTTGATTGATGCAGAGGGCTCTGAAAATTTGGTCGTCCACCATGCTGCGGACATCGAAGATTAAATTCAGGTGCTCTGAGTGAAGAAGTGGTGGCTGGTCCTGCGAATTTTGCAGAATGGAAGAGGGGGGAGCTTCCATCCGTGCGTCGGCCTCCTCCTAGTGCTCTCGCTGCCCACTCTGCTGCCTCATTTCCTCAGGAGGTTCGCGGATGTTTTCTTCGATGCCTCTCAGTGTCTCTTCCTCTATAAAGCAAGGTGTGAATTCCTCAGCTGGAGTGCCTCTGGGACCATGTTCATCTCTTGTAACAGGGGTCATGGCGTCCACTCTGAAACAAGCGAGGGGATCCCAATTGTCTAGAACCATGAAAAGGAGGCTCTCTGAGTAATTCTGGATGGATTCCTCCGAAGGAATCTCCTCGACATACGCCATGAGAGGCGTACCAATTCCTCTGGACTTCCTAGGTCTCCTTCTCTTAGCTAGAGTAGTGCTCTCTCAATTTTCTTTTGCCTTTTCCTTCACGAGTCGGTCGCGTACCACCCTGCGCCTCTGTGAGGCCGCCCCCTTGCTCGTGGCATGCTTAGAAATAGAGCTATTGCTGGACTGTCCACTGTGAGGTTGTCTCTATTCAGCTCTGCAGCCTTCCAAATCATCTCAAAGCCTCCAAAGCTATTGATAATGGCGCAAATGATAGCTATGGCCATTAAGGTTGTGGTCTTAATGCTCTGGTCGGCCGTTCTCCTCGCGCGAGTGAGAAGCCTCGCCGTATGGTGAAGGTCGCTTGGGTTTGTCCCCATCATAAATGGCGAGGATATGGGAGCAGGTGGCCACCATTAATGACCCCTCCTGGCGCTGCTCCACGTATTCTTCCTGCTCCGCGTGGCACCCCATCCGGGGATTTATTTGCTAACATTGAACTCAACTATGTGATCGATTTTTATTGCAGAGCCCGTGGAGGAGTGCTTACAATCATTCATGGCTGACTGCAGATCGAGATGGCCACCGATCACATAGCTCCAGATTCCCAATGGGTTTAAGGTTCTTTGGATTTTTAGATTGCCGAGGAACGATTATTCTCGGGACAATTATTTTTCTTCTGGCTTGTATAATTGTTTTTTATTAGTTAGTCTGCTAAATTTAAATTGCTTTAAAATCCAATAAATTATAGACTACTCGTATGCTGGATATTATGAACAGTGTTAATCAAAATTCCATATTTTGAATATTTCTATAAAATAAATAATTTTTAAAAATTTATATTATTAGTAGTGTTAATTAAAATTGGATATTTTAAACATTTCTATAAAGAAATAATTTTTAAAAATTGAAAAACATATAAATGGAAATACAAATTTATATGCTCCAAGGCCTCCATGGGGTATTGATCTTCTATTGCATCAAGGGAGTCTTATCAAAGGGAGTAGTCCACCAATGAACCACTCCTTGTTTTGGGTATCATGTATTTTGAAAGTAAGTCTACTCATAAGGTCTCTGAACCTGTGCCCATAATCCCAAGCAGTTTCTTCAACTATCTTTCTAATTTCCTTCCTTTCTGCAATACTCTATTGCCGAGAAATATTGTATATTTATTAAAAATGTTTCATATTTTCATATGTTAAAATATAGGTAAAAAATTATCTTAATTTGTATTTTTGTCAATTTATTAAAAACATTCATATAAATTTTAATTTTTGATAAAATATCAAAAGATATTTTTCATTAGAGTTTTAAGTTTTTTAAATTTATATAAATATTTTTTTTAATTTTATATATTTTATTAAAAACATTTTATGTAAAATTTGTTTTTTTTTTTTTAAATATCATGAAATATATTTTTTTCCATTCTTAAAATTTATATAAATATTATTTATTTATATTTAAGTTTTATATTTTACTTAAATATATATTTAAGTATTAAAAAATTTGAATGATAATTTTTCCCATATATTTTTAAATACTATTTTTAATAAATTTATGTTAATTTTAAAATTCACACATAAAAACGTAAGACTCATAACGTGCTCAAACATAATGTTCTAAACTCATTAGCTTTCATAATATTATTCCAATTCATGAAGTTATCAATGAAACTCTCATTATAAAAGCAATTTATACCTTATTGAGAAGTGTCAAGATTTTTTTTGAAAACTCATCTTTTATTAATGAATAAAATAGTGGAATATTATAGAACACAAACTAGCTAGAATGCTTGTAGCTTATCTCTGCAAAGAGAGATGGATACTACACAATCACAAAAGCTAATACACTCGAAAGGATGATCTTTTAACATAAAAAAATAAACCTAAAGGATCAAAACCCTAAACCTAGGGAGTGAAGTACCAAAAAGTGTTTTGAAACACCAAAATGTATTTTTGGGGAAGCAAAGCTTAAATCTATTCACTTATTTCTATGGTTCAATGAGGCCTCTTTGCTCCTCCCTTTTATGCTCACTCATGAATTAGAGGTTGTCGCCCCCCCCCCCCACCCCCCCTACAAAGGGGAGGACAATTGATTGAGCATCTCAACCATTGGAGGGGAATTTTATTGCATTCAATCCCCAATTCTTGTTCACATTGGATAATTGTGTTGGGTGAATTATTACCTCATATGATTTTGATGGGTGAGAAAAAATAACCTTGTCATAGTACTTCCTAATAGGATAGCTTTGTTGATGGTAAAGTTAGGTCTTTTTCCCTTCTCGAAAAATATTGTTTAGGGCCTCAAAATGGCCCCATACGTTTAGGACCTAGAAAGTGCCAAAAAATCATAACAAGAATGCCAAGATGGAGAACCATGTTGAGCCAATGGAAGAGGTGGGTGGCCATCAACATCCACCTTGATGAATTCCCCCCACTTAGGAATCAATGGTCCCCATTTCATCAATTTCTCGTAGTATATGGGAAGATTTTGTTGAATCTGAATATTGGTGAGCCATTTTGCTTGTTGAAGAAGTTTTCCTACTTTGATAACATGATAGAGTTGTATGTTTTGTTGGTGGGTTCCCTTCATCTTGGCATCCATTATTTGATCCAATGTAGCCTACTCAAGGAAGAAAAGATTGAGTTCTGTATGAGCCAATTTTTTATCCACCTCCGAGGTGTCCAACAGAGGTGCGAAATATGGTAAAAAACGCTCTAATTTAAATACTAAATGTAAGCCAAGGAAAGGAGGAGTACTCAATCTGAAATCATTTTCACCCATAGCCTTTGTGATGGTGTAAGTCCTATATCAAAGTGGTCTAATATTTCTCTATGGGCTCGTGAGGTGCTCCTTCAACAAATGCAACTAGAACTTGTCCCCAACCTGAAACTTGTGTGGAACCTAATGTTGATGATTTAGTTGTTTTTATTTGGAATTGGTTTTCTACAATATATCATGAACCTGTTGTTGGAGGTTCTAGATCGATTCAACAAATTTAGTTTCTTGGTTTAATCATGGGAGGACTCTGTCGATGAATATGGAAAGAGAATAGCTACATCAATGGGGGGCAATGGTTGGAACCCTAATCACACCTAAAAATGGTTGTGGCCAATAAGGCTATGTAGGGATGTTTTATAGCTATGTTGAAGATATGGAAGGATCTCATCCCATCTACATGGATGCTTGGAGTTCTACACATGAACAAGATATGCATAATCATATTGTTGACCACTTCTATTTTCCCATCTATCTGGGGGTGAAAGGGAAATGATTTGGTCAACTTATTGTCCAATAGAGACCATAGGACGTACCAAAAAGTACAAAGGAATTTCTTTCTCCTATCTGAAATAATGGTTCGTGGTAGCCCAAAATGAACCCAAACATGCTCGAAGAATATCCTAACAATGGCCTCTCCTATGATACTATTTTTACATGGTTCCAAAATGGCCATATTAGAGAATTGATCAATGACCACAAAGACACAATCTTGACCATGTTTGTCGAGGGAAAACCTGATATATAATCCTTGGAGACTAACTCTCGAGGCTTATATTGGGTAGGGAGAGGAGTGTATAACCCTCGCTTCTTGATGGATGGTTTAGTGATGGTATAGGGAATGAACAACTTGATAAACTTGTTGATGTGCTATTGAAGTTTTGCCCAGTAAAACTACTTATGAAGTACTAGTAATGTCTTCTCAACATTGAAGTTCCCTGCAACCCAACTATAATGTGCCTCCAAAATTAGCTTTACATGCTCACTTGAAGGAACAAAAATATGGACAAGATATCACAAGAGCACATCCTGGAGGTGGAAGAATGGGACTTGTTTACCTACACTTAGTTTCTAATAAGAAGAAACAAAGTTGGAGTCATTGTTGTATAATTATGGTCGCCTTGAGGTATCGTACCTATATGAGTTAATAACTATGGTTAGTGCCACAACTGGGGGCCGACTGAGGTAATTTTCAACATGGTTGATTCTCCCCTCCTTTTACTTAATTTTCAAGTGGAAATATTGCAAGTATGTGGACCACATCTGATGGAGTTCATTATGTAACTTTCATTGTGTCTACATAAATTGCAATGGCTTGCGATCAGTGTGGAGGATCATTTCCTTTACTAGAATATAATGCTTCCACTATTGGCATGCCTTCACAATTGAGTACATCTCCTTTTCATAGTTATTATAACTACAAATAAAATCATATATCATTTCACTTTGATATGACACTGATAGCATAGTTAGAGGCATTTGTATCAATCTCAAATGGATGTTGTAGGTCTAGCAACCTGAGAACTAGTGTGGAGTAGAGGTGGTGTTTCAGATCATGGAATGCTTTTTGTTTTGATTCAAATGAAGAAAACTTGGCTTTGGCTCCACCTTTGGTTACTTGAACTAAGGGCCAATCAATATAAGATAACATGATCACGAACCTATGATAAAAGTTGGTGAGGCCCAAGAAGATATGGATCTTTGTCAAATTTTTTAGGGTTGGTCAATCGTGAATGACTTGGATCTTGGTTGGGTCCACATGAAACCCATGTTAATCCATGATATATTCTAAGTATTTAATTCTCTACATGTCGTAGGATCATTTTTCCAAGTTGGCATATAACTTGTGTTGTCACAAAGTGCTAAGGGCCTGTTGAATGTGCTACAAGTTTTTTTCATATATCTATATGAAGATGAGGATGTTATCAAAATATACGGCCATAAAAGAGTTTGTGAATAGCCGCAAGATATCATCCATCATTCTCAAGAATATCACTGGAGCATTAGTCAAGCCAAAATGAATGGCTAACCGCTCAAAAAGGCCTTCTTTAAATTTGAATCTTGTCTTCCATACATCAAAATTTTCTATTGGAATGTGGTGGTACTCTAACTTCATATCAATATTACTAAAGAACTTGACACCCTTGAGTTGATCAAGAATATCAACAATGTGGGGGATCAAGTATTGATTCTAGGAAATGATTTTGTTTAGGGATCTATAATCAATATAGAGTCACCATGTCCCATCCTTCTTCTATACCAACACAATCAGGCTTCACAAGGTGATGAGCTCATGAATTTGATGTTTTATTTCCTTAGTCTTTAGAAGGGAACATCTATATATGGGAACATTGGGTAAGGAAGACTCGGGTATCAACTCAATGGGATGTTTGACCTGACAATGTAGAGGAACCCCTATATACGAGGCAAACATGTCTATATATTCCTCTACCATCTTTTCCACCTGCTTTTTCTATGTAGGGAGACCCCATGTTGAAGTTGTGGTGGTTGTGGTGATTTTTTTCTCACCTTCTTCCATAACCATGAAGAGGACAAAATTTGCAGTTTAAGAGGTTATATTTCATCATTGTTTTTCTAAGATCAATGAAATTCCAATAGTCATAACTAGCTCTAGTACCCTAGAGGATTGAGCTCCCAAGTTAAAAACTACACTATGGGGATGAGATTGTAAACAACATTAAGTTTCCACATATAAGGTTGTCCTAAAAGTACATTGCAAAATTCAAGTGGAGAAACATCACATATTACCCCATATTTAAAGGGCTTGATCTTGTAGGATAGGCAACATTATTGGTTGATGCGAAGGCCTGGTCCATGGCTCAACCAGGAAATGGTGTATTGTTGGGTGCGTGACATTGTCAGTAGCTTCAATATTTTAATAACCTTAGTTGATATTAGGTTCTTCTCACTTTCACTATAAATAATTAAATGTAGTGGGATCTCTTTCACTCACATCTAAGAATAGAAGAGGCAACCCCCCTCCTCAAGCTCCTCTGACTTGTCTAGTTGGATATTTGAAATTACGATGGTAGAATTGTTTTTGCATCAATGATCATCCTTCCTTTACCCTAGTTTGAATAAGAGTTCGAGTCAGGGTTTGAATATTTTTCTTTACACTTAGCCAATAATAACTATTTCGAGTGGCATTCAACAATGTTGTGGTAAGGGATCTGATGAAACTCACACCACTTTCTAGTGTCCTTCTTTGACTTATAATTACCCTTGTTTCCTTTGGATTTGACTAGTTATCTCAAGGTTGGATCTCCCTTCTACGTTCCTTGTTCTATGAGCTAGGCCCACCTTTACCATACTTCTATTGTGGCATATTTGTAGACCCAAACTACTACTTATTTTTATGCGTAAATTCCTACTCAATTTTGAATACATATAAATAAGTGTCTCCCAGTTATGATATATCCAAGAAATCCATCTCTTATTGGATGTACCTATGTAGCATGTTGCAGTACTTAAAAACCAGGCGGAGATCAGATTCTTTGATACCCATCTTTGAGTGAAACGTATGGAAGATGTTGGTGCACTTTGACATTGTATTGCCTCTCTCTTGATGTAGAGTCATCCATCTCATGCATTTATCATCATAGTTTACAATAAGGTATAATTCCTCCTTGAGTGCATCAACAAAGGCTTCACAAGTTGGTTGTGTTATGAATGTTATAGACCCATCTTCATTACGTCTCTCCCAATAACCTTCCCACTACTATTTGACATAGGGAAGGGTGATTTGACCCCGAGGAATATATGGTGTTAAATGTATATGATATAACCCCAAGGGATGGAATACATGGGGTTAAATGTAGATGTAATGAGTAAATGTATATGTAATAGGGTTGACTTCATGTGAATGTGTGAATGGACATATATAGAGATCATGTCTTCATTATTAAGGACATGTGATTTGGATGGATGAATGTATTTGGATATGTTGGACACATAATCCCTTTAAGGGTGTGTTACTTATAACTGTATGCAAATATGAAGAGTCATAGATGATAGGAACGAACGGTCACCCATTTGGGAAGACCACAGGTCATATAGTTTTGTATATATATTTACATATCATGATAATGTAGAATTCATTGAGTGTGGAGTTATTTTCTACCACTCCTAGTCTGAAAATTCTATCACAACCATCGCTAACTCCATAATTACTCTCAGCATTTACTTTCCCCTAGAGTGCAGAAAATGTCTCTCCTTAGTCCTGATCGATTCTCTATTCTCTAGTCATTCCAGACTATCTATCTTGCGCACCTTCTATTTGGTTATTCTTTGTCTAAGTGAAACACATTGAGGGCCTCTCTCACACCCTCACACATGTCAAATTTTTCGGTGGAAACCCTAAACCTAACGCTCCATTCAATGACCTAACTATCTTGACACCCTAAACCTAATGCTCCATTCGACACCCTAACCCTCATCTAGCAACTAGCGATCCACTACACTAGACGCTTGTCGATCTTACTTCGAGGCGATGCACTTCTACTCGACCGCCTCTATTCGTAGACACGGGAAACCCTAAATTGTGACTTGGAAACACTCACTCCCTTTCCACTCATTTCTAGTAATATACATATCCAGTCGTTGTTGGTATCTATGTATCCATTCCATGACTTGCGAGAACCAAGACATCCATATATACATCGATTTGTATGCCATAAACTGACTGACATTCCATTTAATGCATATCTCAAATCTATGAGATCATGGCTATTATTCTCCACAACACGTTGTAGAACGACCACAATGACAAATCGATAAAAAATATAAATCAATGAGAATGATAAAATGACCATGTTGTTGAATATGTTGTAGCCTGGTTTCCAAAATGAGAGAATGAATTCAAGTCGAAGCCACCTCTAAGAGATTAACTACAAGTCAAGGCCACTTCTAGGAATCGGTATCGATAAGTGTTATATTCATTCATTTTATCATTATCACCGATATATATGATTCATTGATATCTATTAGTATCATTGGTGTATGTCTATTCCTTGGTTCGCTGCGAGTATATTGATAGTTGTTAGATATTATACACAATCTTTTGCATGGGTGTTGGTGATTGAACGATGCCAGTCCGAGTGTAACCTACTCAAATTTGAGTGAGTAGTCCATTCCAATTGTTGATTAATGCAATCACAAGAAAACTTTACTAGTGAAGCTTCAATATATTTTATTTACTAACATGTGTGAAGAAAATAGAAGAAAATGCATTCCCTCATTTCTATTGTCAGTGTGGTGTTGAATAGTAAGGAGAAATACAAAGACTGGTATAGGAAGATGAAGAGTACATTGATTTTCAATGACCTATGGAAAGGGATTTGTGAAGCAAAAGAAGTCCCTCAAAGAAACAAAATCACTGAAGAAGATATAGAATCAAAAGAATAAGAAGCATAATATAAATAATAAGCCTCTATGTTAAAGACAAAGAGTAAAATACCTTATATAAAACCAATGATTCTAACCATAGACAAAGAACGCAAAATATGGGAAGACATATGTAGTAATCTCAATGACAGTAAGTGAAGAGGTGAATCATCCTATAAATTGCATTATTGATTCCTATGATGCCTTGAATATATTAAATGAATTGCATGACACACATTATGAGATTGAAATCATACAACTAATGTTGAATCTCTTCAACCTAGAGTTGAAGAATTATGACCCTATGGCTCTGGCCTCTAGCCTCAAAAATCACAACCATAATGCATGACATTGAAGCCACTGGAGCGAATATTGATCTCCCTCTCATGACCTTCATTAAGTACCTATACCCTACATATTATGACTACCTTTAATCGTTTCCAACAAGTAATCAGATGAAATCCATGACATTTCAAAAATTGGTAAAGAATGTTGCAGATCACGAGAAAGCCTTTGGAAAGAAGCCAACTTCTTCAACTAGAGAAATTTTTTACCTTTCTTAGAAAGAGAAGAGTTAACCACCTAATTATTCCAGAGGAGAAATAAATGGAAGAGTACATGGATGTGGAATAAACATTTTCAGAGGTAGGGGGCATAGACACAACCAAAGTGATAGATCCAATATCCATTATACCCATTGAAAAAAGAATGGGTCACATAAAGAAGATGACTACAGAGTTCCATGGGACAAGATCAAAGAAGACAAAAAAAAGAAAGAGGATAGAGGTAAACCTACATAACTAGAAAAAATTAATCCATATGAATCTATCCATTAAATTATTTCTCACTACAATATAGGAGTAACAAAAGATTTATTTAACATTGCACATGGTCCTTGGAAAGATATGGCTTCTTGACATAGGCGCAACCTCTCATATGAAATTCCGAAAATATATTTTTGAATACTTCAATGACAATGCAGATGACATAGTGTATTTTGCAGACATGCCTAGCCTCAAACCCTTGGGAATAGGCACCATCATTCTTAAGTTTCTTGGACTTCCATATTTTCTTTTGCACAATGTACTCTATCTTCCTGGGTTGAAAAAAAACATGTTGTCCCTTGTTATCATCAGATAGCAAGACCACTTTGTTCATATGATCAATGCAAAAGTTGAAGTATGAAAGGATTTTGATTGCATACCTCTATGATTACAATTAAGGTATAATGTCATCTAGTGTTTTGTGGCATGATATATTTGGTCATATCGATTATGAAAATCTTGTTTTAATGAGAAATAATGGTATTTTTGGTCTTCCTACCATTCCTGGAAAACTAAAACAATGTGATGCTTGTATTCTTTGAAATCATAGAAAACAACCTTTACATGATTCTACCTCTAGAGAATGTAGAAGACTTGAACTGATTCATTCTTATTTATGTGTCCCTATGCCTATTCATTCAACAAACGAAAATAAATATATAATTTCCTTTATTGATGATTACACTAGGATGTGTCAGGGGTATTTGTTGAAAGATAATTCACAAGCTTTTGAAACATTTAGAAATTTTCATGTATGGATTCAAAATTAAGTGTAGTCTCGTATTGTCTGTATTTGCACTAATAATGGAAGAGAATATACATCTAATGAATTTTTACATTACCTTCGCCAACATGGGATCAAACACCAAACAAAAGTTCCATACAATCCTCAACAAAATGGTGTAGCTCAACAAATTGACATGACACTCCTAAATATGGTTTGTTCCATGATTTTTTTCAAGAATGTTAAATTGATGCTTTCTGCTAATGCAATTCTAACTGTAGCTTATGTCAAAAACAGGTTTCCTTATCATGCTATCTAAAAAACGACTGCATATGAAATGTGGTATGGCCACATTCCTTCGATGTGGCATCTCAGGGTCTTTGGTTCCACCTACCATGCCTCAATTACTAAGGAGAAAAGAATAAATCTTGATGCAAGGAGTCAGATGTGCATCTTCTTGGGGTACTCAAATACCACCAAGGGGTATCATATTTAAAATGAGAAAAACAATAAGTTCATACTTTCCATAGATGTGATATTTCTTGGATCCACCAAGAAAGACAAAAATGTTGAGAGGAAACTTGATCATCTGGATAGATTCACTCGTGTGAATACCTATCATGAATTTGATTATGATATTCCACATCTTGAAGGGTGGTTTCCTATCTTGGATCAATCTTTGAAATCTCCTTTTTTAACACCATCTCCCCCACATAAATAAGTTCCTACCACTTCATCTGAACCCGAATATTAGTTGGATGATGTGATCAAGAAGATTGAAAAGATGAGACTTGATGAGAACTCAACACTATCTCAATCAACTGAGTAACTTGGACCATCTCAGAAAGGTCCACCAAAATGGATCAAAAAAACACTTGAAAGTGTTAATCATGATGAGGTTGGGAAGAAAAGAACCAGATTGTCTTGAAAACAATATGGCTCATGTAGATAATTCAAGCTCAGGTTATGTAGAAGATATGCCAGATATTTCATATGACGATTATTTGAATTTATCTACCAAGCTTGAACCGACTTACTTTAAAGAAGCAAATTCTAATGATGAATGGAAAGAAACCATGCAAAAAAAATATGATTCTCTCATCAAGAATGGGACATGGAAGTTGGTAGACCCTCCATATGGAACCAAACCGATTGGAAACAAGTGGGTATTCAAGAACAAGTACATATAAGATGGCTCACTTGACAAGAACAACACAATGTTCATGGCTAGAATCTAACATAAAAAGAAGGGAATGAATTTGAGGATGAAACCAAGTATAGACAGCTTGTGGGAAGTCTTATCTATATTACTACCACCAAAGAAAACATTTAATTTCTTGTTGGGATTCTTTCTAGGTTCATGCAGAAGCCTTGTGAATGGCATTGGTCTACTACAAAGAGAGTTCTAAAATACTTGAAAGGAACTCAATATTTTGGACTCAAGTACACTAAGGTAGATAATTTCAACCTACTCAGATATTTTGATTCAGACTTTGATGGGGATAAGGAAAATGGAGTGTCAACTTTAGGTTATCTCATGAGTCTTATATCAACAAATATCTCTTGGAGATCACGCAAAGAATCAATTTCAATGGATTCCACAACAGAGGAAGAATATGTGGCAGCTACAAAAGCAACAAAGTAAATTGTGTGGCTTAGGAAAATACTTGAATACTTACAGGAGAAATAAGTCAATTCTACTCCTCTTCTAGTTGACAACACTTTTTCAATCAAGTTGGCCAAGAATCCTGGATTTTTTTATCGAACCAAGCACACCAACACAAAGTATCACTTGATTTGATATCATGTAGAGTTCAAGACTATTCACCTAATACATTATTCCACAAATGAGAAAATTCCATAAATCTTCACCAAAATGCTTGGAAGAGAAAAAATTGAGAAGTTCAAAATGATGCTTGGACTCAGACACCCCTTCATACTAAGGGGGGCAATGTTGGACACATAATCCCTTTAGGGATGCACTACTTGTAATTGTATTTAAATATGAAGATTTATATATGATAGGAATGATCACCCATTTGGGAAGACCATGGGTAATATAACTTGTATGTATTTACCTATCATGCTAATGCATATATCATCAAGTGTAGACTTATTTTCTACCACTCCTGGCCTGAACAAGATATTTGGAGGGGGTTCCCCTATTATTTAAGGATTTATCTTGTAACCCTTGGAGTGGTAATCCATTCTCACATTGGTGTACATGGAGTTTACTTCTAGTTTATTGTTCTATCTCAAGCATTTGGGCCATAAAATTTGGTATCAGAGCATCGATCCTAGGGTTTTGTTTCTTCAAGCAAGCCATATTTTAATTTTCACTATAACTTTTTTTTCTATAAAGATTTGGACTATGAAAATTTCAAAATATTGATAATACATATATGAGTACGCTTAGTAAAAATTTCAAGTTCTGGGTCATTTTACTTTTGGAGATACATCATGTGGAATTTAAGGATTTTTACTAGCTCTAAAATCACTCTCAAACAAATCATCTTGAGGATTTTTCTATAAATTTTATTTGGTGATGTTTCATATTGTGAATTTTTCATGACCTCGAGGATACATATTGTAGTACTTTAGATAAAAATTTAAAGTTTTGGATCATTTTACTTTATGAGATATGGACTATGTGAAGTAGGGGTATTTGACTAGTGACATATATGAATCTTAGAAATTCCAAATTGCATGGCATGAGTTTTGTTGGAAAGGATACAAAAATTATTATTTTAGATTAAAAACAATCAGAGTCATATATTAAATAGTGGACATGTGGCATGCCATAAAATATTGCTATGTAGAAAGGTCTGAATAATCAACGAAGTTTGAGAAAGTTACCATTACTTTCACTTGGCTCATTAAAATTTGATCATACCTATGGTATTGCACAGAATACATATCAGAGTAGTGTAGGAAAAACAATAATATTCAGAAGGGACAAATTTTAAAGACACATCAAAAGGAAGGTTAACAAAAAAGATAGACTCCAAATCTAGGTTCTCAAAGGTATTTTCACTTAAAACTATCATAACGTTTGATTGAGATGTCCCATTCAGGTGATTCAAAAACCATTGGAAAGAGGAAACATAGGATAATATGTTGGAAAAATAATAGTAGCCATTTTGGATATTATTGTCAATATATTTTTGTTGTAATTTGAGAAAAAAATTTAGACACCACTTAAGAATCAATGACAATACCTAGATTTACAGAAGATTAATGGATTAGTTGAGGATGGTGAAAGAATATTTTAAGAATCCTTTTAGGGGAAGTATTAAGTTTTATGGTCAATCTTGGGAGAGGAAAAAGTGTGTTAATAATAGGAAAAAAATCACATGGGAAGTATTTGAATAATTTTTCTCAAAAGAATGGATCAAGGACTTAAAACTAGAAGTGATACATAAAACTGAAGAGGAGCTAACAAAATCAAAATAATAGATCTAGAAGAAGGGTGATGAGATATATAATATATGATACCTTAATGAAGAAGTCATTAAGGAGGTTCAAAAATTAAAATATGGAAACAATAGCAAAGGAAAGTGGGAAAAGGACAAGTCAAGGGAATAGTTGAAAAACAAAGATGACGAAATATGTATATTAAGAAACAATAATAAAAATCTACTAGATAAGGTCAAGAGATTGAAACAAGAAAATAAACATGGTCAAACTCAAGAAAAAACAAGGATCTTGGATCAAGAGGCTACCAAAATACTTGAAGAGGAAATTTACAAGAAGGTTGAAATATCCCTAAATATTAAAGAGGTAAAATTAGAAATGTAATACAAAATTGAAGAAGGATGTCAAAATTTGATAGATGGGGTCAGATTGCATCTTCAAAAGGAGAAAGAAGACAACATTCAATAAGGTCACCAAAATATACTTGAATAATATGAACTCCATCTATAGGATGTGCATGCTAAATATAATGATATTATGTCCAAGACTAGAGTAATTAAAGATCAAGAAAAGGGGATAGAGGATTATGTTGCCTCTAAAAAGAAGATAGATAAACTGGTTGTGCAGAGTGAAGGAAAACCATTAAATATAAAACCATATTGACACCCTCATTACCAAGAAAGATTTCAAGGAAGATAGGAAGATCAATATCAATATTATCAAGGAAGCATATGGAATATTCATCAATATTCATGGAATGGGGTATCATAAAACCTCTCTTCAATAAACTATTATTAGATACCAACCAATTGGAGAACTTACACCAATAATGCATGGAATCGAAGGAATTAAGATTATGAAACAACCAACCATCAAGTATTAATCCCAAAATGAATTAATTTTGGATAGATGGATAATCATCAATAAAAAGAAGAAATCATAAACATCAGAAAATAATATTACTTGGTTTCATCACATGTAAATCCTTTAACCACAAATATTGGAGGACAAAGATTTTTGAAGGAGGGTACTTTGATATGACCGCAATGGGGCACATATGGGCTTAAATGTATATGATATGATCCCATGGGGGGGGGGAATATATGGGGTTAAATGTACATGCAAGGAGTAAATGTATATGTAATATGGTCATCTTAATGATAAAGGGGCCTCATGTGCAATGTGTGAATATGTATATAAAGAGATCGCGTATTCATTATTGTGGACATATGATTTCAATATATGAATGTATTTGGATATTTAGAGGAGGTTCTCTTATTATTTAAGGAGTTATTATGTAACTCATGTGTCTTATCTATCTTGGAGTTATGCTCCATTCTTACATTGGTTTACATGGTGTGTACTTCTATTTTATTTTTCTATATCAAGCAATTGGGTCATAACAAAGGACTTTAAGAAGCACAAAGCTGATTTTTTTGATGTTAGAAATTTTTTGAACAAAGTAATAACCCTCTAAAATATTTAACCATTTCTATAAAGAATATGCATCTATATAGCCTTCAAATAAAGGGATATTAAAGTTAACTTATACCTTGAAGGGTGACACACCTTCAAATTAGTTACTTGTTGAATGTGCCTTGCCTATTGTTGGAATCCGTTGAAGGATCTAGGAAATGTTTTTCATCATATAATTCCTCTATCATGCGAGCTAATCCTTGAGAAACCTATTGATAATATCTCTAGTTCCATCATCTCTTCTTTCCCCCACCATAGGAGGCTTCTTAGGCTTAAGAGAGAATTTGTCTCATAGTGAAACTAGCTCGAGAACCAACTCTCTATACCTTGACCTTGTCAGGGACATGCATAGAGAAACAACAAAGATGAAACTTCTTTGATACCTTTGATCTAGAATGTTTAGGGAATGAAATGAAACACACATAGAAATATAGTAGAGAGAAAAATAATACAGTGAAAACCCAACTTCTATTAACGAATGAAATAACAAAATTGATGCAGGAGCATCGCTCCAACTCGTCATGCGCATCAACAGCCAACGCAAAAGCGCACTAGGAGGGAGGGAATCCCAAAGAAAGACGCACCATCTATCCCAATTTTGAGTTTAAATCTCAAATTTTAATTAACTTCAATCTAATTAAATGTTGAGGCTCAAAAAAAGTTGAGCCCCTGTATTTGTATAGGTTGATTGTAAAGTCGCCTTTAATGGTTGATAGTTGGGTAGATCTACATCTGATTCAGACTAGATAGAAATTAAATAGAATTTAATGTAATTAGGTGGAGGAAGGCTCAAGGACCACCTCTTTTGTAAAAAATATCAATGTATTGATAATTCATTAGTTAGCTACTAAGGAGAGTAGAAGAGAGGAGAGGAGAAAGAGTTGAAGACTCTATTGTAGTCCATCCTTGTACACAGTGAAAAAATCATTCAATATTAATACAAGAGGAAGATTTCCTTGCATATGAATCTCTGTGTATTTATCTGTGTGATGAATGTTTATTTCTGAATTTTTTTATTGTGTTTTTATGTGAATGAAATATGTTTCAATTCGCAGCATCAAGAGAAATTGTTTGTCTATAGATTTTCAAGTGTTTTGGGCTCTTTAGGATTCTACAAGGATTCCACACTAGAGTAGTTGAAAAATCATGAAGCCAATGCAAGGAGTGCATTTTGAACTCATCCTTGAGTTCAAGAGAGAGCGTGCTAGGTGGGAACACCAGAACAATTCCTAAAGCTCAGAAGGAATAGTACAAAGTATGCACTTCAAAGTTACTGAACACTCTGAACCTGAGTGCAAGGAGTGCATAGGGAAGTTTTGAGGTCTAAAGACTTCAAAGGAGGAGGCTCTGCATGGAGTGCATTGAGAAGGAACAAGGAGTGCGCGAGAACTCTTCTTTGAGTTTTGTGAGGAGATTTCCAAGTGGGCATACCAGAGTTACTGAAAAATCTGAGGATTTAGCGCAAGGAGTGCACATGGACTTTGCTTCGAGTTATGTGAGGAGATTTTCAGGTGGGCACATTAGAGTTACTGAATACTCTAAAAGGAGGGTGCAAGTTGTGCACAAAACCAACTAACTACTAAAGTGTTGGTCAAATCTCAAGAGAATAAGCACAGAGTTCCAGGAGGGTACAAGAGATCATTTGGAAAGGACAAAGTGACTGAACCCTTTGAATATGAAGAGGCAGAAGCTCAGGAGGAAGAGCATGACTACTAGGAGGGCATGAGAAATTGGTGAAAGAAAAAAGGGTTAAGGCCCTTAGAATTTTGCATGAGTTCAAATATAAGGAGAAACAATGTCATTGTGCATAGTAGAAGGCCGAGTACAACCTAACTTTCAGACTATAGGAGAAGTGTAAGAAGTGAGCAGGTGAACTTGTTTCAAGTTTAAAGCTCAGAAGGTGTAGCGAAGGCAGAGACCAAGCTACTGGTCCTACAAAAGAATAATTAAAGGCCAAGCCTTTGGAAAATATCTAGAAAATCCTTCATTAGAAGGAAAGTGTAGATAATTGAGGAGGAAGAGATACAATTGTCGTGAGATAAGTTGTTAGGAGTGATCTGGGCCATTGGATTCAAGTCTAGATAGGTAGAAGAGTGCGTATGAAGGATGTAGTGCACCTTTTCACTACCGAGGTTTCCAAACCTCTCAGTTACCATGCTATACATGAATTTTTACATAATTCGTACAAACATTATAAGCACATGCATTTAAACAATTAAACACACGTAATTCTCAGAGTAAATTATATAAGTTACTTCTACAATTAAACAAGCATTAGAATTCAATAGTAATTCCTTTACACAGCAGAAACATGATACATAAACAGCTCAGTCATGCCAAATGTGATAAAATATAGTTTAGATACTTATCTTTTAACAGCTGTAGAATTCACCAACCAAGTGCAGGCCTTCCACGAACCTCCCAGCCTTAGACCACACTGTTCATCAGCTCAACAGTGGGTCACCACCGAGCTGGGACCGAGCTCCACCCCCAAGGCAAGGAATCCTAGGCTAGGCTGAGGTTACAGGGAAGTCAACACAGAATATCTGGAAGGATTCTTCCCAAAGATGCCATCTTACGCCCACTACTACCAGACCCTCAATCCCCACATGCCTGTTCCGGCCGAGAGTATACACCTTCACACTCACAGTCCATCGGTGCTAACCTCCCCTCTGGGTCTTGGCAACAGGCCAGATAAGGAAGTCTCAGAGCCCGTAGCTGGTGTTGGGCACTCTCTGGAAGAAAACACTTCCCAACAAACTCTTCCACCTAGAGAGAGTTGCTCGCAGGCCTAACA
>ML796272.1:225824-236920 GCA_009831015.1 Picea engelmannii | reverse complement strand
TATTTCTAGGGGGCATAGTTGATTGGTGCCTATGAGGATAAAGGTCAACAAACCAAAACCATATAATGGCACCCGCAATGTTAAGTTACTTTGTAACTTATGTTGGGATGTTGAAAAATACTTGGAACAAATGAATGGAATTTTTAGATGAGGTTAAGGTGAATGTTGCAAACACGTTCTTTATATGTATTGCAAAGATGCGATGGAGAAATAGAGTGGAGGACTTGGTAGCTTATCATGGTATAAAGAATATTGACAACTAATAAGAGATGAAAATAGCCTTGAAGGCTCAATTTGGGCCAGGGAATTAATCTTGGATTGCATGGAATCAATTGTTGGTTATTAATAAGCATACAATCATATTCAAGCTTACATCAAGGAGTTTCTAGGTCTCATGTTGGAGATCAAGGACATGTCTAAGGAAGATAGGTTGTTCCAATTCATGAATGGATTGCAACCTTAGGTGTAGAGTGATATACAATTCTATAATGTGTATACCATTGCGGCAACCATCACTGTAGTAGACAGGTTGTTGGACTACAAGGAAAAGAAAAAATGAGCTCCAAGTATAGGTAAAGATTCTTCAAGTGAGAAGTAGTTTGGTAAGAACGATAAGGAAGATAAAAGGAAGGAAAAGTAATCTAAGAAGTTTGGCGAGAACAAGACTAAGCAACTAAATGCTCCTAAAAAAATGGTAAGCCTATTTTTTGTTGGATTTTTGCAAAAGATCATTATGCAAAGAATTGTCCAATGAAGTAGAAGTTGTATGGTGTGGAGTAAGTGGATAAATTATTTATTGTTTCTATGCAAGTATTGAATGTTTTGTTAGAATTTAGGCCTACAATAATCCAAGAAAAAGACTTCACAATACTTTTCTATGTTCCGATAGTGCTAAATGGAAGATCAATCGATGCCATGGTTGACAATAGGGTGACCCACAATTTCATGAAAGAAGATGTTGCAAGAGAGCTTGAGTTGTATCTTGAATCGACACATACTTCTTTCAAAGCAGTGAACTTAGAAGTGGAAAAGGTGAATGGAACAACCAATGGAGTCATCTTGAAGCTTGGATATTGGAGTGGAATTATAAGTTTCCCCATTGTGCCTATGGATGACTTTGAGGTTGTTCTCAGGAAAGAATTCTTGAGGAATGTGAAGGCAACACCCATGTCTCACTTAGATTGTTTGGTCATCTTTACAAGGAAAAATACATATGTCATCCTTATAGTAAGGAAGCAACATGGATTTGTTATCAGAATTCTTTCCTTGAGAATGGTTTCCAAAACTAGTTAGGGGGATGAGCAACCTTGTAGTAGAGAACTTGGAGGCATTAGACTTAATGGACAATATATAGGTGGGACTTCCGGAGGAAGTCTTGTGAAACCTTTGGTGTATGACAGTTTAGTGAAGTCATTGGAGTAGAGACTCACTAGGCTTGAAAATAGTGTACTCCACAGTGACATCAATATCTAGAGTGGTGGATGTTTGCTTAGATAAGAAAGATGTTCAAATTCTAAGTCAATAGATGGAGACAATGAAATATTTGACCAAGGAAGTCAATGAATAATTCGACCTATATGAGCTAGGATTGATAAAATACCAATATGACAAGGTTGAGGAGAAGTTCCCTCAATATGTGAGGGCCAAGGAAGAGGGTGATGGTAGAATTGGTTCGAATGTGCCTCTTTTGATGTATTTGACATAGAAGTATGGTGGTCTTCCAAACCATTCATGTGATTTAGTGGATTCTAGATGGGTTGTTGGTACAGATGTTGTCAGTGGCCTTAGAAACTTCTTTTCATTGTCTTCTCATTAACCTACAACAAGGAGGTTCATTGTTCAAGGAGAAAGCAATGGAGCCTAGTACAAATGTTAAAAAGGTGCCTTGGAAATTTTGGTTAGGAATGATTTATTAGTTTGAGAAAGGAATCAAGATATTTTTCTTTGTTTAGAAGAGTTGTAAAGAAAGAGTAAAATTTAGAAGGAAGAGACTGTATAGGCCATGTGAGGAAGTGTTTTCTCGTGAATTTGACATAATGATTGGATTAGCTACCCAATCAATTAATGAATTGAGAGGATCTGGTGTATATATGCATGACAAATTTAGTCGATGTACTGAAGAAGTAATAGGTTTTGATGGTGAAACACTTGGGAATTTTGATGACCTTCTTGGTGGAGGTTGAATTGAAACCACAGTAGAAGATTATAGTAGCAACAAAGACATCCAAGAGGCATTGTTGGCAGAATTTGGGCAAAGGAAATTTGTTCAAAGGAAGAATTGGATAGTGGAAAATTGTATAGAAATTCTAACAATGATAGTGTATAGTTGAAGAATTCAATTGTGGATGGATGCATGGGTTTGTGAAAAAGGCTTGCAGGATAGTAGGTTCTTGAGGATGTTTTCGGGGAAATCAATGCATTTTAGTGGAGAGTGATGCAAACATGGAAAACCAACAATATGTTAAATTGGAGGGATTATTCAAGCTACTTTTACAGTGAATTTGAATATGGTGTAAAATGTTGAAATGTAGGAAATTGAATTAAATTTCTAAATATAGAATTTGTATTTATAGAATTTGTGTATAACTATGTGAAATATGAGTTTTTCTAACAATGGTATGTTATTTTTCAAGAAAAATATAATGCATATGTTTCCATTAGTGCAGGTGTTGAGTACTGTAACATACCCAACCACCCACAGTTCGGGGCATGCTACCTTCAAGCCCACCCTTGGAATTCGTACTCTTACCGATACCTTATTTAATTAATAAGAACGCATAAGATACAATATTTAGCGACATGCACAACAATATCCATCAAGCATGCATAATCTAATATTTATTTAAACGATAATTAAAATACACACTGGAATACATTCATACACAGATAATAATATCACAACAGAGAGAACTTATATTTATAAAAAGGCGACACCAATTGGCTGCAGACCAAGGACGTTCCACCCAACCGAAGACACTACTATTCCAAATCTCAACAACAATGTCACCCTTGAGCCATGGCTATGAATCGACAAGGACAGTTCCAGAGTGTTACTTGGATTCTCAAACCGGTCAGCACCCAAGCTCTCACATGCTTCCCAGCTCTCATAGAAATCCAAGTACCCATCTCTCTTCTACCCAGCTTGCACCAGTCGAGAGATGGACCTCCACCCTTCTCTACCAGGCAGTCCCTCAGGAAGTCCTTCTCCTTATTCAGGCTCCAGCACAAATGGTCCAGAATCTCAATGTTGGAACTCGCAGGACTCACAACTGTGAGAAATGTTGGACACAATCCAACGCATCTCAGACATGCAAGCCTCAAGTCACGGCTAGATCACACCAGCAACCACTACATCCCACCATACCATGGCTAATTCTTCAGTAGTCTAGTTCCCCTTTCCCAAGACAAGACGCAGATGAGGATGGATCAATGAATGGGTAAGTAGGTGAATGAAAGTGTGCGAGGGAAAGAATGGTACGAAATGAAGGAGTGAAGGAGTGGACGAGCCAACGACCAACCCCACAATCAGACCAGGGATGGGTTTAAGTACTTTCGTGGGGAATCAAGAACCTCCTAGCCTTCCCCAAGAAGCTTACGTAACCGATCCCCTCCCTTAGGAAAAAAGGGTAATTAACATAAGAATAAACACTTAGCCCCTCAAGCCCCTTCTCTTGTCGAATCATAGCCCCCTATAACTCTAGTCCTTGTATGTCTAGTAGCCAGGCATGTATTTATTATTAATAATGATAAAAAAATTACATGTATTGGGCACACTGGCCTTTTAATAATTGTTTGGGCACCCTGGCCTCTCAACATTGTAACAATACATTATGTAAAAATGGGGGTTCAAAACCTAGGGTGTTACATCCCCTCCCCCTTATTTTGGCACTATCCTCAGTGCATATACAAAATAGAGATCAAAATCTCAAATTTATTCAAAAATTTGTGGGTACTCTGCCCGCATGGCATCTTCATGCTACCAGGTAGCATCTTTAGGACCGTAGTAGGTCCACTGAACTTTTACCAGTTCTATAACTCAGTTTCGGAGCATTTTGACTTTTTTTTCCAATACCCGCACTGGTTGAACCTGAAAATATCCCTCTGTATCTACCTGAATCAGATGCCAATCAATAACATGGTTAGGATCATGTACATATTTCTTTAGTAAAGAGACATGAAATACATTATGCACATTCATGGAAGCAGGCAATGCAGGCATGTATGAAACTAGCCCTATTTTGTCCAATATTTCAAATGGACCACAGAATCTGGCTGCCAACTTTGTACAACTACCCAATTTCAAAGAGATTTTCTTGGGCTTCACTTTCAAAAGTACATGCTCCCCTACTTTAAATTATCTAGTTGTCCTATTCTTGTCTGCATAAAGTTTTTGTCTATCCTGAGTTGCCTTTAAATTCTGCTTGATCTTAACCATCTGGTCTTCCATGTCCTTAAGCAACTCCGACCCAATTACCACTCTATCTGCTGGGTTGTCCCAGCTTACTGGAGTATCGCATTTCCTACCATACAAGGCTTCAAATGGGTTCATTCTTAATGAAGCTTGATACCCATTATTATATGCAAACTCAACCAAGTTTAAGTAATCTTCCCACTTAGATGGCTTATCCATCACATACATTCTCAACATATCTTCAATCATTCGATTGAATCTCTTTGTTTTCCCATCTGTCTGGGGATGATATGTTGTGCTAAAGTTTAGATTTGTGCCAAATCCCTTAAACAATCCCCTCCATAAATTGGAGATAAACTTTGTATCTCTGTCTGAGACGATGGTCCTAGGTATCCCATGCAACCTAGCAATTTCCTTCATGAAAATTTATGCAATGTTATCTGTTGTATGCTTTGTCTTCATAGGCACAAAATGAGAAGCCTTTGTTAATTCATCAACAACCACCAAGATTGAATCATGTTTCTTATTTGTTTTGGGTAATCCTGTGATGAAATCCATGGTCATCACTTCCCATTTTTCTCTAGGATTGGCAATGGCTACAACAAACCCGCTTGGTGCCTATACTTATCCTTCACCTTTTGACATTCCATACATAGAGCGATGTAATCAACAACATCCTTCTTCATTCCCGGAAAAAAGAACTAGCTTCTTACTACTGTAATTGTTTTCTGGTAACCGGGATGTCCAACATAAGGGACATCATGCATTTCCTTCAATACCAAATTCCTCAGTTCTCCAGAACTAGGAACATAGATTCTATTTTTATGCATGAGTAATCTGTCTTCCTTTATCTCATACTCCTTTATTTTCTGTTGTACATTTCCTTGTTGTAAGTTTTCCTTTACTTGTAGGTAATGTTGGTCTATAACAAGACCATCTAAAAAATTTCTCTTCAAGTATGACTTATGCATATTGGAAACATTAGCATGCATGGTATGCACTCTTCTACTAAGTGCATCGACAACTTTATTCTCCTTGGCCTTAATTTGCTTGATATCGAAGTCATATTCACTTAAAAATTCCAGCTATCTTGTTCGCCTGGCATTCAATGTTGGTTGTTCAAAAAGATACTTCGGGCCAATGTGGTCTATCCTTAATTTGAATTTCTTCCCCATGAGATAATGCCTCCACATCCTCAAGGTGTGAACAATGGTAGCAAGTTCCAAGTCATCTATGGCATAGTTCCTCTCATGTTCCTTAAGATTTATGGACTCATATCCAATGACATGTCCATTTTGCATGAGGACTCCCCCAAGTCCTTCCTTACATGCATCTGTACATAACACAAAACTTTCATTTGGGTCAACAATATTTAACACAGGTGCACTAGTAAGTAATTCCTTCAACAGATTAAAATTATTTTCACACTTGAGTGTCCATTCAAATTTAGTTCCCTTCTTTTGCAAAGAAGTGATGGGATGAGCAATCTTAGAGAACCATACTATGAACCTTCTGTAGTAGCCAGCTAATCCCATAAAATATCTAACATCTGACACATTACTAGGTGTTGGCCATCCTCTAATGGCTTCGATCTTCTCTGGATCTACTATTATGCCCTGTTCTGAAATAATGTGTCCCAAGTAATGGATCTTCTTTTGATAAAAATAACACTTACTCAAATTGGCATACAACTGATGTTCTCTCAATTTTGCAACACCAGTCTTAAGTGATGTTCATGCTTCTCTTCAAACATAGAATAGATAAGTATGTCATCCAAGAATACTGTGACAAACTTATCCAAATAATTTATGAATATGTCATTCATTAAGCACATGAAGACAACTAGTGCATTGGTCAGTCCAAATGAAACCACTACAAATTCATAATGCCCATACATGGTCCTAAAGGATGTCTTATGAATGTCTTCTTCCTTGATTCTTACCTGATGGTATCCTGCCCTCAGGTCAATCTTTGAGAATATATTTTCTCCTCTTATATGATCAAAGAGGTCATCAATTCGGGGTAGAGGATACTTGTTCTTTGTAGTTTACTTGTTCAACTGTCGGAAGTCAATACACAACCTCAAGGTTACATCCTTCTTTTTGACAAAAAGTACTGGTGCTCCCCAAGGTGAAACACTTGGACGTATGTACCATTTCTTCAACAATTCCTCCAACTGCATTTGTAATTCTTTTAACTCTGGTGTGCTCATTCTGTAAGGTGTTTTTGACACCAGGGCAGCTCCTAGTACTAAATCAATTGAGAAATCTATCTCCCTTCTTGGTGGCAATCCAGGTATTTCTTGGAATACATATTCAAATTCTTGTAGTACCGAGAAATCTTCAAGGCTTGGCCATTTTGTATTATTTGGATCTTCCACATGAGCTGCATACAATTGACATCCTTTCCTAAAACATCTTTTTAGCTGTAAGGCTGAAATCTCCCTTATAGAGATGGGTCTTGGAACTCCTTTCATAGTGCTATGTTTTCCATTTCCATCAAGTCATGTAAATGTCTTGTTATGAAAATCTAGGACAACATGATGTTTTTCCAACCAATCCATTCCAATCAGAATATCATAAGACCCCAATGGTATGATATTTAGATCAATACTAGTATTCACGCCATTAAGACTTATGGAACAACTTCTGACCATATTATGGATTCTTCTTTTGGTTCCAATGGCTAACTGAACCAAACTTGTTTTTCCAAGTTTACTTTTCTCCAAATGTAATCTATCCACTATCTTAGGATCAATGTAGCAATGAATTTCTCGTAAATCAATCAAAATAGCAACAGGATGATTTATGATCTTACCTTCCACCTTGATCATATTGGACTGGTGCTCTGCTTTTCGATCATTTAAAGCTGCATAGATTCTTCCCAGATCTTCGACTGTTGTAGCTTCTTGTATGTTGTGCACAATCTTCACTCTGTCCTTTCTGTGTGGGAAATCCTTGTACAGGTGATCTTCCTTGCATCCCCATCATTGGATTGGTGGTCTTCCCATTTTTCCCAAGGAATCTTCCTTATTGAAATCTCCCTTAGTATACTAGTCTTGATGATTTCTATTAGCCTCATTCCTATTGAAGGAAGGTTTGAATCCTTTGCTCCTCTAATCGAGCTTCGCATTTTTCTTGTCCTTCCAAGATTTTTGTAGAGATTCTCTTCCCTGACCTTGCTCATACAGGCATTTATCCTTCCTGATGGCTTCAGTCAAGGTCTTGGGATCATCATACTTGATATTTTCCTTATAAAAGTCTATCAGTCCACTTAGAAATATCTATATTTTCACTTTCTCATCACTAATGAACCTGGCATACTTTAAAAATCTTAAGAACTTCTTCTCGTATTATGCCATAGTCATGCTTCCCAACCTGATTTCAAAGAACTCCTCCATTTTCTTGTCATAGAAATGCTCTGAGAGGTACTCCTTATGGAAGTAATTCTTGAACTTCTTCCAAGTGATCCTACTCTCATTAATGTGCTCCACTTACCTCAGTAGGTGCCATCACATTGCAACTTTCCCGTGTAAATGGTAGGTGGAAATCCTGGCTTCCAGCTTTGATGAATAGTTATGCAACTAAAAATATATCCTGAGCCCAAGCAACCATGCTTTGGCATCATCTTGATTTTCTCTTTCACCCTCAAAGGAAGGTGGATTGAGCTTCCTTATCTCTCCTTGAAAACTATCTACCTCTTGTTTCCTTCTTTGGTGTCTGACAGGAAACACCTCTGGACTGCTTACGGGATCATCTGATGCATAAAAATTTATTTCTAAGTAAGGAGGTGAGTGGTGTCCAAGATCAATGCTAGCACTTTTGGAATAACCAACTCTTCCACGATCATCCCTTCTTTCATGGCACCTGCCTTCTTCCTCTTGTCTTGAGTTTGATCCCTTCTTCATTTGTCTCTGCAATTGATTTAAGCTCTGCAACACTCGATAATTTATCTAACTTTTCTCTCTCATCAGTCTCTCGTTGTCTTCTTTGTAGCTCTTCACTTCCATCTTCAGGATTCTTACTATTTCTTCATACGTTTCTTGCTCTCCTTTTCCCTTGCATCCATTGGAATATGTCTCTGCATTAACAACTCTGGTTTTCTGGCCTTTGGCCTCCTTATCATGACTGGAGGCTCCCTCTCCTTCTTCCATTTCCTCAATACGCATTCTGAGTTGATGTGTTTAAACCCCTTAATTCTGCAAAATGTGCAAGAGACCATTTTGTTAGAATTATGCATATGATAAAAAAAATTGCCAAGCCATGCTACAAGTCTCCTTTTTTTTTGTTGTTCATGGAGGTCATATCCCCATTCTCCAAAAATAAAAGTGTCATGTTATCCTTGGCTGACACAGAATTTCATCTTGCACATGTGCTTCCTTCAAACCACCTTCCCAAGTGACCACGACTAAAAACCATGGCTAAATCCTTCCTTAGCACTTTTCTGTCTCAAAGACCACCAATTCATCCCTTAGCCCTCCTTCCCTTAGCTCTCAATCTGCATATGACCATGGACATGACCTTACGCTTAGCTGAAAAGCACTTTATCAGAGCTTCGAGACTTCGAAACTTTCAGCCAGGACCAAATCAATGGTCCTCGTCCTCTTTCACGATCAATGATCGAAATCCACTTTGGGACTCCACCCTTCAGGAGTCTCAACTTTCCTTGCTTTCCTCCTCCTGGAACACTTTTACCTAGAGTTCATGATTTTTCGATGAGTGTCCTCTCACAGATCTGCGGTTGTGACTCGCTTCGATTGTTCGGGCTTCATAAGTTTCAAAACTCTCCTCCTACGCTTTCTCCTGGAGTTCTTTCACTCGAATTCGACGATCCTTTGACGTGTTTCTTATGGAATCAATGGTCGATATGTACTCCGGCCTTCGGGAGTTTTCGATCCAACGCAACCTGTCACATATTTCCCCACTAGAGTGCCCAATCTCCGGACTGCACAATCTGTCGCCACGTGGTGAAATACTGGAAGCAGCCTCGTAGTCCAATCAGGTGGGTGACACATGTCATGTTCTAACTGACATTTCAATACTCCATATGCTCGAAACTTACTCACATATGGCACACATCCCATGTGTCCACATCATCCCAGGTGACGTCTGCAAGCCACGTCACTTAGGGAATTCCAGGATCCACATCACCTCTAGGTGATGTCATCGTGCCCCATCACTTTGGATCTTCTGGCTTTGGGACTTCAGGAGTTTCCATACTGGCACACTTCCAATTCTCCCAAACTCTGAATTCCTGAACTGGCCAATCTGCCACCATGTGTCCTTCTAGATCGGATGACTAAGATTCACTTCAGGTCTTCACCCAGAGTCCATGGATTTGCACCACGTGTCTTCCTTAATCTGACGGTTGAGGCTTACTTCGGGTCTTCAGACTTCAGAAATCTCAAACCTCAAAACTTATCTGGCCCCACTGGCTTTTATCCGAAGCCCTGGATTTGATGACGCATGGCTCTCGGCAGATCAATGGTTGAGATCCCTTTGGGTCTTCGGACTTTGGAAAACTCAAACTTCAACTTTTTTCCAAAATGTTTTTATCTGAATCTCTTGATCTACTGACGTGTGTTTCCCACGGATCAACAGATATGATTTCTTCGGGTCTTTGTACTTTGGAGGACTCAACTCTCAACTTTTGATTTTCCCCGAAGTGCGTGGATTTCTGCCATGTGTTGTCCTGGATCGGATGAATGCAATTCACTTTGGATATCCGAGGTCTGGAAATCTCAATTCTCAAGTTCTCCTTGCTCACCTTTTCCCGAAGTTCTTTCACTCAGAGCACACAATCGGTTGACGCGTGTCCTCCTACAGATTGATGGTCCTCGTCTACTTCTACTCTTCAGAGTTTCATCGCTTGAGTACTAGCATGTCACATCACTGCATGCCTTTCAATGTGCGGGGGCAGGCATTGACATTTTGGAATAACCCACTTTTCGCCCCACAATTCTCCTGATGCTAACACATAACACCTTGGTGAAACCGTGGTTTGGATTGCTGCACCGCCTTGGGAAATTATCTCCCGTGCAACTTGGTTCCCCGCAATGCCTCCTGTCCATTGATCTCTCTCTCCCATGGGATCTCACAGTTGTGACCTTAACCCTTGCTTCATTTACATCGAACGACCCCTATTCACCTGTCCTCCGATCCAACGATCATGAACGTCTCCTGATCCTACATTGGAAATCGCTCCTAAATTCGAAGGGGGACGTTCACGATCCTTCGAACCCCTTACACTGATCTCTGACGATCTAACTCCTGCATATATTCTGAAACTCCATTCCTCCTGATATTTTCAACTTCACGGTCATAATTTGATTTGTAACCACGAGACTCTGACCAACATATCGGGCCCATACCGGCCCAGTGTTTCAAACAGAAGCTTTGATACCAAACTGTAACATACCCAGCCACCCACAGTCCTGGGCATGCTACCTTCAAGCCCACCCTTGGACTTTGTACTCTTACCGATGCCTTCTTTAATTAATAAGAACGCATAAGATACAAGATTTAGCAACATGCACAACAATATATGTTAATGTTTATGCCATTATTATAGTTCTTTGCATTTCAATAGATAAGAGCATAATAAAAACAAGATCACTGAGAAATACACATTCACAAGAGACACAACATTTATCCTGGGAAACCCTCTAGGGGAAGAAAACCCAACA
>ML796272.1:204103-224828 GCA_009831015.1 Picea engelmannii | reverse complement strand
AGAAGCATGACTCATCTTGCTTTACGTCTAACAACGAGGTCAGAAGCAAGGATCACACGACATCATGCTTTACGTCTAACAACGAGGTCATAAGCATGACTCATCTTGCTTTACATCTAACAGCTAGGTCAGAAGCAAGGAATGCATCTACTCCCCCTTTCAGGGAGGGTCCTTTCAGACAATACCAAGCTTATCTCGAAAGTGTTCAAACTTTACACGAGATAGAGGCTTAGTCAACACATCAGCAACCTGTTCATCCGTGCTAATGTACTGGAGCTTCAAGGCTCCTCTCTGTACCATGTCACGGATGAAATGATAGCGGATATCTATGTGCTTCGACCTGTCGTGGAACACAGGATCCTCTGTCATTTTAATGCAGCTTTGATTGTCACATAGAATCGTGGTTGCTCTCATCTCCAAATCAAATAGGCATGTCAACAACTTTCGAAGTCATATAGATTCACAGCTAGCAGAACATGCGGCAATGTACTCTGCTTTCGCTATGCTGAGAGCAATATTGGATTGCTTCCTACTCTGCCACGAGATCATAGTTGATCCCAAACTGAAACAACATCCAGAAGTGTTTTTTCTATCAGCAACGCTTCCTGCCCAATCTGCATCAGTATATCCACTCAATGTGAAGTCATGATCTCCATCATAACTGAGACCATAATCCATTGTACCTTTAAGGTACCTCATCACATGTTTTTCAGCCACTAGATGAACACATCTGGGCTCTACCAAAAACTAACTCAAGGTTTTCACTACAAAATAGATGTTTGGTCTGGTGTTCGTCAGGTACATCAGCGATCCAATAATCTGTCTGTACAGTGTGGCATCTATCAAATTTGACGAAGTGTCGACCAGCAGCTTCAGCTTTGCTTCCATGGGAGTATTCATGGACTTGCATTCTAGCATGTCGAATCTCTTTCATATTTCGACTGTGTACTTCCCCTAGTTAAGGAAGATTCTTTTCGGACTTTTCCATACCTCAAGACCTAAGAAGTAATGCATTAGGCCAAGGTCTTTCATTTCAAATTCTGCGGCAAGTCTCTATTTACATTTAGTGATGAGATTTTCTTCTCCAGTTAAGAATAAGTCATCTACATACAGTAATAGTATTATTGGTTCATTATCCATGATCTTGAAGTAGAGATTTGAATCTGCTTTATTCTTGGTAAAGCCTAAGCTCGTCAAGAAACTGTCTATACGGCCATACCAAGCTCTGGGAGCTTGCTTCAATCCATATAAGTCTTTCTTCAATCGGCAGACATGAGACTTCTTGTCTTCAACCTCAAATCCTTGGGTTTGCTCTATAAACACTTCCTCTTCGATAACACCATTCAGGAAAGTTGTCTTCACATCCATCTGGTGCAGCTTCCACTTCATCTTGGCAGCAAGAGCTATAATGGTTCTAATCGAAGTGTATCTGGCCACAGTAGCGAATGTCTCTTCATAGTCAATACCTTCCTTCTGGGAAAAGCCACGAGCGACAAATCTTGCTTTATATTTCTCAATACTTCCATCAACAACAATTTTTATTTTGAAGAGCCATTTTGATGATACCACATCCTTACTTTTTGGTCTGGGAACTATTTCCCATACATCATTCTTTATTATGGATTGGTATTCCTCTGTCATGGCATCTGCCCATTCCTTCTTCTTGATGGCTTCTTCAAAACATGTGGGTTCTTCATCAAGTAAATTGCACATCAAAGACGTGTAACTAGAGAAGGGATTTGGTCTTTTCACCTGTCTCGTGATTCCTTCTAGAACACCATACTTCTCTCCATCTTGAATAAGCTCTCTTTCCCAAGCAGGCTTTCTTTTATGGGAGAAGGTCATTTGAGAAGGTTCTTGAACTTCTGTCATATCATGATCTTCAGGAGTCTCCTCATCAGGGGAAGCTATGACTTCCCTTATAGGTTCTGCAGCTCTAGGAACTTCCCTCACGGATTCCGTCGTCCTGGGATTTACAGGTTCCTCTTCATACATTTCTTCAAGATGGCATTTTCTCGATTTCTTAAGTGCAACTTCTTCATCAAAGGTCATGTCCCTGCTGATCTCAATATGGCAGTGACCAGGTATGTAGATTCTGAAGGCCTTGGATACCTCACAGTATCCCATAAATAGTCCCTTCTTTCTGGAGGGTTCCAACTTGTTTCTTTTCTCTTTCGGTATATGGATGAATATTGGATAGCCAAATATTTTGAGATGGCTTACCTCTAATTTCTTTCCAGTGAACATTTCTTCTGGTTTCTTGAGCTCAAGTGCACTATGGGGCAATCGGTTCTGCACATAAACAGTTGTCATTGTTTCTTTTGCCCATAAGCACATAGGAAGATCTTGATCTTCACAGCTTCCAACATGGTTTTTTTCTTCCGTTCGGCTACACCATTTTGTTGGAGATCTTGATCCCAACATCTTTGCAGATATTCACGAATTCTTTTGAGGTATATTATCCTCCATTATTTGACCTGAGTATCTTAATCTTCCTTATAGAAAGGTTTTCTATCAAGGCTTTGAATTCCTTGATCTTGTTGAACACTTCAAATATATCCAGGTCTTTTACGAGAATAATCATTAATGAACGATACATAGTATACATACCCATTAATGGAGGATGATGGCATTGGTCCACACACATCTGAATGAATGAGTTCTAGGACTCCTTCTACCTTGTTGTCCCTCTTCGAAAATGGGTTCTTGACATTCTTCCCTTGTGCACATCCATTGCATATGCCTTCTTGATCAACCTTGAGTTCTGTTAAACTTGTGACAGCTTTTCATATGTATGGTAGCGCCTTGTAGTTGACGTGAGCTAATCTTCTAGAGTTCACATGGATTCTTCAATAGTGTGGGTCATGGCAACTTCTGAGTGACCCACCTTCTTCTTTTCCACTGATGATTGCTTCATTTATGATTTCTTCTTTAGCATGTTGCCTTCTACAACCTTTACTATAGCTTCCTCATGTGACCTGGAGCAAGGTCAACAAAACAACAAGCAAGAATAATATCCTTCTTGATAATATAAAGCAATAGCACGAACAATCATCACAGTATCTCCTTTAGATCTTATTACTTATAATTTAGCAAAGATTAAAGGTAAGGAATACAATACGAAATGGGATCAACACTCTCTTAGTGTTGTGACCAAGCATTCTTTCATGGCAATCTGAAACTAACACACAAGGTTTCTCCTAGAGGAGATGTTAGTCATATCAGGCAAAGTATTTACATCTATATTCTCACATGCTATCAAGTATAATAATTTACGACGATTGCTATCTCAACTAAATTCATCAGTCATGTGTACCTTTGAATCTTGATTAATCAAACCTGGAGCCTTGTCCTCAAGAGTGAGTGCTTGCTTTTCTTCTAGGTCTCCTTCACTCAAGTGACGAGTGCTCTCTTCAACCTGTCTATTGTACTAAGACAATATGCTATCTTGACAAAAGGTTAGGTTAGACGATAAGCTCTATGATCAACTTTTAATCCTTCTAATGATTTGATCATAGCTTCAACATGCAACAATGATCAAGATAATTTCATAACAAATAGATGCATATTAGAATAATCACACCTAGGTTGCATCATTCCTCTGAATGTGTTGGATCTTGAGATCCTTCTGGATCTATGGAAAAAGATCCCTTCTCCTGCAAATATGATCCCTTCTCCTACAAATACGATCCCTTCTCCTGCAAATACTCTTTAGGGTTTAACCATTAACCATATGTGAGTACATACCTCGGATAGCATTTGCAGGTAGTGGCTCCATCTGGTAGCAGCAGTAATAATTACCAAAAACTTCAAGAGTGATTGCAATTGGTTCTACGGCTGCAATTGCAACTGGTACTGCAACTGCAATTGGTTCTGAGACTGCAACTGCAACTGTAACTTAAGGTTTTATGAGGAAACCCTAATTTTTCAAACTTCGAGTTTTGAAAATCTAATCCAGGGGATAGATGCGTTGAGCTGAGGCGAGTTAGCTGGTGCAGTCGAAATTTCGAAAATCCAACTTTTACCCCCTCAAACTTGATCTGCGGATTTCTGGACTGGTGCTTCTGGTTTTCTGGTACTTCTGGTACTTCTGGTACTCTGGTTTTCTGGTACTTTATGAAACTAGGGTTTCACTTTCCGAGAGATCTAGCCACTGAAAAGGTGCTCTCTAAGTGCCAAAATGATCCTTGGGGGAGGGCGCATCTTTCTAGGTGGTTAGGGAGCTAAAAAGATTCACTTTTGCAAAACCCTATATTTTGGGTACGGTAACAGTGACATTTTTCCTCTTGCGAAATATGCTTCCTTCAGGTTGGCTCTGATACCATGTTAATGTTTATGCCATTGTTATAGTTATTTGCATTTCAATAGATAAGATCATAATAAGAACAAGATCACTGAGAAATACACATTCACAAGAGACACAACATTTATCTTGGGAAACCCTCTAGGGGAAGAAAACCCAGCAAAAACTTCCTTATCATAAATAGCTTATACAATGTTCAAGAGATAACTCAAACCAATACAGATAGTCCTCTCCAATAGATGCACCACTCTTCTTCTCCTCTCTCCAACTGGTAATTGCAGCTTGCCTCATAAGATAATGAGCAAGTGAGTTGTGTGTTTGAAGTGAGGCACTAGCCTCTTATTTATACAAGATTGGCACGTGTGAAAGGTCATAACTGGCAGGGCCGACCTCTCACTCTGGGTGGGTAAACCCACCTTTAATTAATTATGGGTCTTCCATAATAACTATTGGGGCCAACTTCTTATTCTGCCCTTTATAATTGTCCAATGACCAATCTGCAAAAGGGGATTTGGTCCTTATACAATTACCGACATGATTAATCCACAATGGGGATTAATCCAATAACAATAATAATAATAATGACATGATTAATCCGCAATGGGGATTTAATCCAATAATAATAATAATTATCTTCCCAGTTACATTATTTCAACAATATCCAGCAAGCATGCATAATCTAAGATTTAGTTAAACGATAATTAAAATACACAGCAGAATACATTCATACACAGACAATAATATCACAACAGATAGCACTTATCTTTATAAAAAGCTGACACCAACTGGCTACAAACCAAGGACGTTCCACCCAACCGTAGACACTATTGTTCCAAATCTCAACAATAGCGTCACCCACGAGCTAGGTCTATGAATCCACAAGGACAGTTCCAGAGTGTTACTTGGCTTCCCAAACTAGTCAGCACCCAAGATCTCACATGCTTCCCAGCTCTCACAACAATCCAAGTACCCATCTCTCTTCTACCCAGCTTGCACAACCCAAGAGAATGAACCTCCACCCTTTTCTGCCATGCAATCCCTTAGGCTATCCTTCTCCTTATTCGGGCTCCAACACAACTTGTCCAGAATCGCAATGCTGGAACTCTCAGGACTCGCAGCTGTGAGCAACGTTGGACATAGTCCAACGCATCTCAAACATGCAAGCCTCAAGTCACAGCTGGATCACACCAGTGACCACTATAGCCCACCATACCATGGCTAATTATTCAACAGTTCAGTTCCCCTTTCCCAAGCCAAGATGTGGATGAGGATGGATCAATGAATGGGTAAGTGGGTGCATGAAAGTGCATGAGGGAAAGAATGGTACAAAATGCAGGAGTGAAGGAGCGGACGAGCCAATGACCAACCCCACAATCAGACCAAGGATGGGTTTAATTATTTTCATGGGGAATCAAGAACCTCCTGGCCTTCCCCAAGAAGCTCACATAATTGATCCCCTCCCTTAGGAAAAAAAGGTAATTAACATAGGAATAAACACTTAGCCCCTCAAGTCCCCTCTCTTGTGGAATCATAGCCCCCTATAACTCTAGTCATTGTTTGTCTAGCAGCCAACCATGCATTTATTATTAATAATGATAAAAACATTACATGTCTTGGGCACATTGGCCTTTTAATAATTGTTTTGGCCCCGACCTCTCATCATTGTAACAATACATTATGTAAAAATGGGGGTTCAAAACCTAGGGTGTTACAAGTACCTTAATGATGGAATTTCATTATTTTTTTTTTGTATAATTGTAGAGAACCCATAGTTCTAGTGCAAGGTAGTTTTTCAAAATTTATAATATTAATTATATATATATATATATATATATATATATATATATATATAATTATGAAAGTCATTATATCCTTGAAATTACAAGGCCTTACATTAGTGCAGAGTGAAAGTGTCTTAACATTATCAAAACAAAATTAGATTGTAGATCTTAGTCTCTTCTAGTGTAGCATATAACTTATTTTTAAAATAACAAAGCTGAGAAAACGTTATAGAAGAAATAAAAGAGGAATGTATTTGAGGATTATGATATATGTCAAGACAAAAATATATAAAAATAGTAAAGAATATTAATTTTATTTTAAAGTATATATTTGGAATTTGCATAGTTGACTCTATATGTTTTTGTAGTTTCATCGACAATAGATTTTTGTGCCCTATAGAAAAATAACGCCAAAAATAGAGACATTGATAGGTATTCATAAAAATGGAGGTTTTAATGTATTTGCAGACCAAACAACTAGGTTTGTAATCCAAAACCTAAATCAGAGGAAACCAACTCAACAAGCATGTATGCTAGAGTTGTCACTCCTTCCTGAAAAAAAAAAATGAAATGAAAAGAACGTGCATGCGCTTGAAAAACGTGCACGCATTCTAGAGTGTGCATGTGCTCCTATTCCTAAGTCTTCCTCTTCTCACCTCCTCGTGATGTCATTTATTTTATGGTTATATTTCTTGTTTCACATATTTCTAGGTACATCATAAGCAAGTTAGACTATGTTGTAGGTACACATAGTGAGATGCCAATAACATATATGTGGGCCTAAGCCTTTACATGCAACCTACAAAGCCACAAGTAATCTCACACAAGTGGAGCGCTACACTCCAAGGGTACACATTTCAAGCTCCATGGTTGTTAGGGTCCCACCCTAACCCTCTTAAGTAGATAGATATGTTTCTATGCATTAAGGCCATGTCTATTAAATAAGGCCTCGGTAGTAGACATAGTGTGAAAGTAGTAATTGTAAGGTTTACTAAAGGGTTTTTCTTACTAGAATGTTACTTCACTATAAAGTTACTAGGAGGTTATATAGAAACTATATAAAGAAGTAGAATAAAGGTAATGAGATGGAGCTCTTCTGAGCTTGAGGTTACCCATCGAAGAGGTTTGTGAACATTTCTTTCATCAATAAATGATTTTCTAATTGTGGTATTTTGGTTTTCCTACAATTTCTTATTACTATTATAATTTGTCATTCTCACTCCAAATCTTGTTGGAATCTATTATTTTTTCTCGATACCTTCTATTTTCTAATAAGGAACTCCATAAGTGGTATCAAAGCGCTTTCCTCAGCCGATAATTTTTTTTAGGCTAGAAATAAGGAACTAATAAGGAACTCCATAAGTGGTATCAAAGCGCTTTCTTCTTGTATTCCATTGTCTATAAATAACAAAATGATTTTTCATTTGGTGGGTAAATATATGGTACAAGAAGAATACACTCAAGAAATATAAGTGATTTCACCTAGTTGGATACCCTTATAACCCCTATTGGTACCCCTTTGAGTAGTACTACATCACACAACACCTTTATACATAATTTATCTTCCACTTACGCTAGGGTATATCAAAAGTCCCCTAGGTTACCCAAAATTAGCTTTAAATAATCCAATTAACCATATCTCTTCTATATTGCATACATAATAACACTCAGGAAGATTAATCTCTAGTACCTGGGTAATTGGGTAGTATGAATAAGGGTATGGTCAAGATCCTTAGTTGGAGCCCTAAGAGATTGGGTTGAGTACTACTGTTGAACCCTACATGTATATCCAAGAGTTATAGCACCTGACACTCCCTTGCCCATAGGACCCTGGAAGCCTTGTCCTCTAGTTCTAGTTTAAGAAATTCCTGCATAACTTGTCAAATCGATAATTTGGTAATTATATATTCAAGTGGGATTACAACTCCACCAAGAGTAGAAAAAAAAATTATGGGTCCCTCCCACACCTTTATTTGAGACCTATCTCAACCAAATCCTTTCACTAAGTTGACTTCCATGGTACCACTCTATAATATATCTTTTTGGATGACCTACCCATACCACTACGAGGCATATATCTCAAAATAACTAGGACATAGTTCTAATTGCATTGGTATCACTCTCTAGTAAACTTTTTTTTGGACCCACATCTCTATGGATACCACTCAAGGATTAGATCTTTCCAACAAAGTATCCACTGTGGAAACTCTATGTTATGAGTTGCAACATAATATATATCACAACCACTCCTATCTGCAACAAAATCTTGATGGCATTTGTGACAAGCTAGCTAACTTGGAGTCACTACCCAACTAGATGTCCAGAGTCATGGTGATGCAGAATCATATCCTCACTTGAAAATCCTCAGGTTATCAATGGTCAGGATAGCCTCCCCAAAATCAAATGGATGAATCATACAATCCTAGTGGGAATCACTCCACCTCACATATTCATGATCAAATGACTAACATGTGGCATATACTTCATAAAGTCAATCTCAACAAATTTGATGGGTCCAAACCCAAAGTATGGGTCACTCATATGGAAAATTATGTTTCCCTCATTCATGTCATCACATATGACTTGATGAAACTTCATGTGGGTGTCTTATATTTGGATCCTAAATATTGTTAATGGTGGAAATGTCATAATAAATCCCACAAGAATTATATTAAATGGACACAATTTATATCAAACCTCTATGCATGCTTTGAAACAATCACTCATTATTTGGGATGATTGCCCAAGATTAAAAAATCTAGAATAGCCAAATATTTCATATCCACTTTTGAGGAACTGGCCATCTATACCAAAGGCATGTTTGATACATTTTTCAAGGAATCATTTATTAGTGGTATGAAAGAAGAGATATCTGAACAAGTCTTAATGGCTCATCCTACTACTTGATTGGAAGCATCTGAAAGAGTTTGGGAACCCAAAAGGTGGTGAATGCTCAAATTAAAAGGAATCCATTTATTCCATATCCCCATCCCACTTTCCCTCCCCAATAATCCTTCTTCATATTCTCCACCTCTCAATATCCAAAAGTTATTCTGAGTCAAAATTCTAGAATGCTAACTTAAAGGTCTCTATTACAACTCTGATGGGAAATATTCTTGGGGTCATAAATGTAAGGAAAAAAAAATATTTATGGCCATTTTAGAGGACATTTATGAAAATGCAGCTGAAGTTGTACTCTTAGAGGTCCTTCATCCATGCATTGAATAAATTCCCCTTCATGATCCATAACATGTTGGACAACAAATCTCCCTGCATGCCTTGACTAGTATTTATGCTCCCCAAACCCTCAAATTGATTGGCTACATCAAACATCACAAAGTCATTGTATTAATTAACAATGGTAGCACCTATAAATTCATTCATTGACATGTAGCAAAAGAAACCCATTGCTACATCCATGCTATGAACAATTTCAAAATCATGATTGCTAATGGAGGTTATATGAAATGTGGTGATCATTATGAACAAGTGAGGCTTCAAATGGGTGATTATTCCCTAAAAACTCGCATGTTTTCTATTAAAATGGGTGGTTGTGACATTCTCTTGGGTGTTGAATGATTATGGGCATTAGGTCTCATCACCATGGATTTCCATGAGTTCTACATGAGTTTCTAGTAGGAGGGGCATAGTTGCACTTTTAAAAGGAATTACAACAAGCTCTCTAGCGATCATACACACCCACCATATGGAAAATATTCTTAAAAAGGGGCACTCAAGGCATTGTAGTTTAATTACATGCCATCCAAGACTTTGAGAAACCTTCTGAACCCATTCATTCTAACTGTTAGTTAGTCTTGGAAAAACACCAATCCATCTTTAAACCTCCCCAAGGACTACCACCCTCCTGCAATGAGCATGATCATTTTATTCCATTCATACCAAGTAGACTCCTACCGAATGTATGTATGTATCACCATCTTTTTTCCCAAAAAAATAAAATATAAACAATAGTTTAGGATTTTCTATCCATTGGTGGAATCCACCCTAGTACAAACCCTTATTCTTCACCAGTCATCATGATCCTCAAGAAAGAAGGCACTTATCTCATGTGTCCTAACCTCCAAGCTCTGAAAAAACTAATAGTCAAAGATAAGTTTCCCATTCTAGTCATTGATGACATTTTAGATGATCTCAAGGGTACGCAATTAATCACCAAACTTAATCTCCACTCAGGCTATCACCAAATTCGCATCAAGGCCATTACAAGTTCTTGGTGATTCCCTTTGGCCTTTGCAATGCATCTTCCACCTTCTAGAGTCCCATGAACAATATTTAAACCCTTTATGCATCATTTTTTCATTTTATTTTTAGATGACATCTTGATCTACAGTAAAACTTGGCAATCCCATGTCACCCATGTGGATCAAGTCTTACAACTACTCGTTTATAATAAACACTTTCTTAAGAAATCTAGATGTGCCTTTGGTGCCTTTGGAGTGGAATAGTTGGGCCATATTGTTAGTCAATATGGTGTGCCTATTGATTCAAAGAAAATTGAAACAATGAATGATTCGCCTCACCCCAAAAATCTTTAAAAATTAGGAGGTTTTCTTGGTCTCACTGGTTATTATGTAAATTTAGTAAGGGACTATGGTAAGATTGCATCTCCCCTCACAACCTTTCTAAAAAAAAATATTTTAGTTGGAACGATGTTGTTGAATAATCCCTCAAAGAGTTGAAGAATGATCTATGTACAACCCCATTACTCTCTATGATTGACTTCACTAACACCTATGTCTTGGAATGTGATGCCTCAAGTAAAGGCATCAGAGTAGTGTTGATGCAAGAGGGATGGTTGTTGCATTTTACCAACAAAAATCTATGTGAGAGGCACTTGGGAAAATCAAAATATGAAAAGGAGATGATGGCTATATTGCATGATATGGATATGTGGCATCCATACCTACTTAGGCAATTTTTCCAAATTATAACCAATCATCACAGGCTAAAACAATTCCTAGAGAAAATGATTTATTCCCCCAAGCAATAAAATTGGGTAACCAAAATGCTAGGATATGACTATGAGATAATTTATAAGAAGGTAAAGGAGAATGTGGTAGTAATGCTCTCTCTCATATGTATGATGAGGAAGGATCCCTATTTTCACTCTCCTTCATATTAGTAGAATGATTGAATGGTTTCTGCAAAGAATGGTCAAATTATCCCAAGCTCACTATCCAGATCCAACAACTTCAAATGGAACCCCATGCATATCAAGGCTACACTTGGTAAAATGTAGAGCTTCACTATAAAGGATGTCTTTATTTGAACAAGGATTCAACATTTAAATCATGGTTGTTATCTAAACTACATTCCTATCTAATAGCAGGTCCTTTTGGGTTTCATAAAATATATGAGAGGACCAAACGATTATTTTTATGGGAAGGCATGAAGCATTAGATAAATTTTGAGTTCTAAAATGGGATTCTTAAGGAAAATAATAAAATAATAATTAAATTAACTATTAGCCTCTGGCTCTTATACAATCATGAAGTCCTAGTACACCACCTAATGTATTTCACATTTAAGGATATGGTTTTAATCCTAAGTGTGATTCTATATTATTATTTTTCCTCCTACCTTATCTCCTGACGAGGTGTCAATGTGAGAGAAATTGAGGTGGTTTCAATCATGTATTATATATATGTATCATTGAAATGAATATGAGAGTGAAATATTATGGCTTGAGTCCATTTCCACCAAAGTTTTTTTCTCTAGCCTTTCTCGTGCTCTATATTTTATCAATTAGTTATGAATTTTCAAATGGAAAGAAAGAAAACTACTTTTCTTTTCAATCATATTTTTGAGTTATCTCCTTATAGATTTACTCAAATTTCAAGTGTAGGAACTCATTGGATACATAATTTAATTCTTCATCTAATGATTACCTACACTTAAAATTTGAGTAAACCTATAAGGAGATAAGTCAAAAATACAATTTAAAAAAGTAGTTTTTTTTCATTCCCTCTAAAACCATTTACCCTTATGGTTGAAATCATTATCTTGAATATTGCTTATTCTTTTGAAGTTGATGTTGTTAGTTTTTTTATTTTTTTAGGCTCATTTTTAACCTCAAAATTTCCTTTATGAAGGAAATTCACACCATTGTGGAAAAGTGTGACGTTTTCCAATGACACAAGACAGAGATTGTGAAACCTCTAGGTGAAACACAACTTTTACCCATTCCTCCATCTATATGGAATGACATTTCTATGGAATTCATCATGGGGTTACCAAAATATAGCAATAAATATGTAATGATTGCTTTTCCAGATATGTTCGTTTTTGTGCTCTACAACACCCCTTCAAGGCCTCTACAATAGCTCAAGTACCATGGATAATATATTTATACTCCATGGTATGCCACACTCAATTTTGATGGACTCTTACCCCACCTTCACTAGCAATTTCTGACAAGAGTTATTTTGGTTATAGATAACTCAATTGAATCTTAGTACCACATATCATCCACAAAATAATGCCCAGAATGAAGTTGTCAACAAGTGCTTGGAAGAATATTTGTAGTGCTTTACTTTAAAGAGACAATCCCAATGGGTTCAATGGTTACCTATGGCCAAATGGTGGTATAATACAACCTATCATAGTGCCACTCAAATGACTTCCTTTCAGTTTGTCTATGGCCACAATCCCCCATCAATATTATCTTACTTACCGAGAGTCTCTGAGGTGCAAGAGGTAGACAAAACCCTCACAAATTGAGATGGCAGTGTCCTCACTCTCAAGGATAATTTGGTCATGGATCAAAACCAAATGAAGCAATGGGTTGATCAACATCATTATAAATACAATTTTGATGAAGGAGACTAAATGTTCTTCTATCTACAACCTTATAAGAAAACCTTTCTCAAAGATAACCACTACAATAAGATTACTCCCAAGTTTTATGGCCCCTATAATGTCCTAAAACATATCGGGGAAGTGGATTACAAATTGGAGCTTCTTATCCATTCTAAAATTCATCTAACCTTCCATGTCTCCTACTTAAAGAAAGTGGTTAATTGTTGTATTCAAACTATCCTTCGAGAACTAAACGAATAAGGCTTGATTTGGTTGTAGACTAAGGTCGTCCTCGACAAAATACAACAACATATACAAAAGTTCACTATACAAGAGTTCCTAATATAGTGGAAGGATACACAACCCAAGGATGCCACATGGGAATGAATATAGATCCTTCAACAATTTCTCCATCTCCATCGTTGAGGACAAAGTTGATATATAAGAGGAGGGCATGTTAGGGTCCTACCCTAACCTTATTAAGTAGATAGATAAGTTGTTATGTATTGAGTCCATCTCTATTAAATAAGGACCATGTAGTAGATATAGTGTGAAAGAAACAATTGTAAGAAGGTTTGTTATAAGGCTTCACCTACTAGAAGGTTCCTTCACTAGAAAGTTCCTAGGAGGTTAGATAAAAACTATATAAATAAGTAAAAGTAAGGTAATGAGATGTCTTATGAAGCATATTGTAATTGGAGCTTTGTTCAACTAGAAGTTTCTCCCTTTAAGAGGCAAGTGAAGATTACTTTCATCAACGAATGAATTGTTAATTGTGGTATTTTGGTTTTCCTACAATTTCCTATTACTGTTAAAATTTGTCATTTTCACTCTAAAGCTTTCTATAGTCTGTTATTTATGCTCTAAATCTTCTATTTTTCTAATAAGTAACAATGTAAAGATGAATTTGTTCACAATAAAGGCTCCAATTTAAGGGAACTACATGAGATGTGCCCGATACTTCTCCTCCAAGACTTTAATGAATCCAATTATCCACCTAAGCCATGTACTCCATTAGGTCCACTCCCATTGCATGAACATTGTTGTAACCTAGGGATCCCCAAGTCAACTCCATGCCTCCATGCAAGCATCCAACCTAACCCATGATGTTTATGGCTCAATTATCTCCTTATAAATGCCAAATTCTCCTCCTCCAATGTAGGGTGTTCTCTAAGTAAGAAACCTCCTCCACGTGCCAACATGTAGAATGCCACTTTAAGTTATTTGAAGATCTATAACACCCCTAAGGAATATTATCATGAAAGTACCCAACTGAGTTCAAGAAATAATTGATCAATCCATCTCTAATGTTAAAATCCATCATGGATTATCCAAGGGATAATCATACACCATGTATCCCAAATCTCATGAATCACCCCCAAACATGGTGTAACACTTTCAGGGTAATCTTCAAAGCTAACAATAACAAATTCCTAGGTAAATGTGTTATGATAGAACTATATCCAAGGCCAAGCATCCACTCAAACTAAGTCATCTATATGTCCATTGAGCATCACCAAGGGACTAGGAGACCTATCACTCTCCTAACTAAGTGAAAACAATTTTGAAGTAACCCCAAAAGCTAAAAACAACTTTTTTATTATACAGCGAGGTATTTGTGTCATAAAGACAATTCCAAGATGCACACATATTAGGCATGTGTGACTTGTTTTATTGGGAAATTCTTAGGAAAACATTTGAAGTGGGTATATCTTTTAATAGTTTTAGGGTACAAAAGAGACAAGGGAATGTCAATCAATAACCATTATATTAGTAAGAAGTACGACTCCTTTATCCCCGTTGATATAAGGATCATAGCATATCGAAACTTATATCTCTTTATTATCCTACCATTATTATTCAATTTCTTTGTATTATTAAAAAGACGAAAAAAAAATTGTGTATTATCTTTTCATATTACTTCTACCATTATTCTAATTTGTTTATCCATTACATGTAAGGAACTTTCAATTGGATCTGAAAGAAAGTTGTGGTGATTTATCCATTGTGAGTTGAAAAAAAATTCTCAACTAACAAAGCAATGTTGGATTAATAAGAGGGGGGGTGAATCAGTAATAGAGAAATACAATCCTTTTTAACCACAAAATGCAAGTGTTATATCAATGTAGCATTATCATCCAATAGTTGCAAAGTAAATAAACAATGAACAAATGAGCAATTATACACATACACAGTACACCAGTGTTTTTACGTGGAAACACAAAGTGGAAGAAAACCACAGAATGTTTTTTCTCATATATATTTAAGAATTACATTTATTGGAAGCATCAACTTCCTTTGTTTTTTAGATGCAACTGGAAGGAGGCTCCAACCCCCTAGTTTCCCAGGCTACAACCTGAGGGAATCTCAAACTCCCCAATTCTCTGGCTACAACGAGAAGGAGGCTACAACCCCATATGTTCTCTGGCTACAACCAGAAGGTGGCTACAACCACCTGTCCTTTCCCCGTCCAACCACCCTAACATAGAAGTAGAATGATGGAACCACTGTCACACTATCACTATGAGATATACCATTGCACGATTGTACCAACCTGTACCACTGACCTGCAGCCAACCTGTACTACTTCCCTGCAATCAACTTGTACTTGAACTGAACATGTATCAAACAAAATACAACAGATACGCGGCATGTAGTTCTGCAACATGTGTATGTATGTGCCCTATCTGTACAACAACCTACGTATGTACATGTAATGTATGTTATGCAACCTGCATATACCTTCTGAAAACTAGGGTTTTCTTTCTTCTAAAAAATTCTGATCCTCTACAACTTATTTCACATATATTTGCAACCTATCACTGTATCAAGACTATAACTATACCATGTCCATGCATCCTCATACATAACCTTTACCCAAAAAATCTATATATCTCTCTATTCATGTGCCATATAAGTGTGTGTAATCATGAACAAGTATAATAACCCTCACATGATCTAGACATCAAACCCTTTCTGATATTCAGCCTCTCAATAAATCAACCACTTCACAAATACAAGCTCTCAACCATGTACCACAAAAACATTTATCCATATGCCAAGAAATACAAGATGTGCCTAAACTCTAACAAGAAGTATCAATGATAAATATTGATTATACCAGCATTGTATTTCTGTAGATCTGACTTATACAAAAGATCCCATGCAACCACTAGTCTCTCTAGGGAGAATTCTCAAATCTCCATAATCATTTCTCATGCATACATAAAAATCCAACTACTCATAGAAATAAGACGTACCTTTTAAACCAATGGATAGATTTGATGTATCTGATCATTGTAGACCTTCCTCAGAGCTTGATCTTGGAATCTAGAACCTCGACATCTTCATATTCTCAAGTTTCTATGGATTTACCCTCATGTCTGCACCCTAATACACCACCAGCCCATGTATGTACTCACCCTAATACACTGTTAGTTTGTGTACACCTTAGAACTTAGGGTTTTTTAGTATTCGTTGTAATTCTGAAACTTTCGTCTTCAACCCTTTGTGCTACCTCAAACTTTCACAACTTCAGATGTATCAATGAGTACTTGCAATAAGCCTTACACAACAATAGATATTCAATATGTTCAAGTGTGATTTGAATTAGAGACCCTTGAATCTTATTTATACTTTTATGTAGCTTCCTCAAGGGGTTACCTTTTAATCATCTGAACTCACTTTCCTTATTTTAGGGCTAACCCACTTCTAACCACTTGTCCACTTAACTTAACCAATTTCCACAATTAGTAAGTTCTCCATTAACTTTATTATTTAAATAATTTCTTTTGCATCTACTTTGACTTATAGTACACTCATAACTTCACTTTATTATTTAAATAATTTATTCTTTTCAACCACTTTGACTACTTTGACCTTTTGGATCTTATTTATACTTTTATGTAGCTTCCTCAAGGGGTTACCTTTTAATCATCTGAACTCACTTTCCTTATTTTAGGGCTAACCCACTTCTAACCACTTGTCCACTTAACTTAACCAATTTCCACAATTAGTAAGTTCTCCATTAACTTTATTATTTAAATAATTTCTTTTGCATCTACTTTGACTTATAGTACACTCATAACTTCACTTTATTATTTAAATAATTTATTCTTTTCAACCACTTTGACTACTTTGACCTTTTGGGGCTTCTAGATGACTCATGAGAGTTCTCTAACTTCACATGGCCATAACTCTCCAACCGTGAGGAGTTATGTGACATTCCGCATACCACCAGAAATGGCATGACATGTACTATCAATCTATAATAGTCTTACCTCAAATATATCAAAAATCATACCATTATCCATCAAACAAACTTGGGTCCATTACCCAAACCTTTGTGCTACCGAAATTCGCTACCAGAATTTCTTCAAGGGTTGACATCAATGACAACCAACCCAATTAATCAACAAGGTTATGGTTGAGACATTTAATCTTGTGCAATATTGTTGATTTTGGGAGTTGAAGGATCCTAATTTAGTGATCAACAATTGGGTGGTTGAACCTTCTTTTTATATATGTGAGTAACCTTGGAAGCTCATTAATGTTTGTAAGTTCATTAATAATTTTTGTAATGTTTAAACAAGTTACAAAATATGGGATTCCTTTGTAATTGTGGTATGTGCTGAAGTGTTTTCATTGCAATTTATCATTTTAACCTCATAGTCACAAGAACATAAAATATTCGAGTCTGTAAGTTTCCACAGTTATTCATAATGCTATACAAATTTTCTGGATAAAACTATGTATGAATTTTTTAAATGTCCAACGTTTCGAGTGCACACTCCACCCATCATCAAGGAAAAATGAAGCTAATATGTGTTAGACACCATTTTTTCAATTTTCTCAGTGTCGCATCTGACAAGTAAAAATGACACCCCCCCCCCAATTTGAACTATGTACTATTTTCCACAGGATCAAGGAATTTGGTAGAATCCTGAGCCAAGAATAGGGTCGGATTTACCTTTGGTAGTTTTGAATAGTTGTTTGAGGGTTTTATAGGGTTTGAACAAGGTTTTGATATTCTTTCTAGCCAAAATTTTTGAGATATGATTGGTGGTGCCTTGGATATAGGGCAGAGAAATGATTGCATGAGGTGGGGAGGAGGATGAGGAGATGTTTTATTTTGGATTGTTGGCCGAGTTGGATGGTGGTCAGAAATTGCATGAAGGTATCTATTAGTGTGGGTCTTCTTCCTATAGACTTGGGAAGAAAGGGAGGTATCTGGAAAATAGGAGATAAGTACATCTAAAAAGAGGAAAGTGTTTCCCTTTTGGATTTTCATAGTGAATTGGATGTGAGGGGAAATGCTATTAATATGGTTGAAGAAAGAGATCAAAGTGGAATGGTCATGAGGTCAAATGAAAAAGATATTATATACAAAAACAAAACCAACACTTAGGTTTAAGATGAAAGATGTTTAATTCTACAGTCTCGAAATGTTACGTAAATATATTGGCAGCCACTAGGGAAAATGATGACCCCATGGTTGTACCTTCAGTTTGTTAATAGAAAATCCCTTTCAAGGTGAAGAACATGGAAGAGAGGAATATTTCGATGAGGTTAAGAGTTTCAAGGTATACTAGGTTGGAGATCAAGGTTAAGGCTTCTGAAATTAGAATTTTGGTTAATAAGGAAATGCCATCAAAGTTGACTGTGAGCTCTTGATCATCGAGGTGAAGATTATGAGTTTTCTGAATGAAATTATCAGAATATTCAATAAAAGAGGGATATTTTTTGACAAAGTCCTAAAGCTTGTTAGCACAAAAACATGTAAGGGAGTGAGTGGGGACTCCTATTGCGCTAACAATAGGTCTAAGAGGAATGCCTTTTTATGGATTTTTTGTTTCTCATAGATGCAAGGGGTTTGGGGGTTATTAGGAATGAGATGTTTTTAGATGTTTGGGTCCAAGGAATAATATTTAATGGCTTTGGTGACTAGGTACGTATCTCCCATCTTCTAGATGGCTCCCTTTCTCACCAAGTCTATAGCAAGAAGACCCACAAAAATAGATACCTTCATATCAGTTTCCATCACCATCCAACTCAAAAATCTATTGTCCTAAAAACCTTGATTACTATATCCCTTCACATATACTCCCCTCAACTCCTTGCGGAGGAAAAATCCCACCTAACCAAGGCCTTTTTGACCAATGGATACTCTCTCTCTATCTCTCTCTCTCAAATGAACCATGTCTTTTTCTCATCCAACAATGCAAAATAAAAAACTCTCCTCATCCTCCTCACCTCATGCGATCAGTTTTCTACCCTATATCTAGGGCACCACCAATCATATCCCAAAACTTTTGGCTAGAAATAATATCAAAACCTTGTTCAAACCCTATAAATCCCTCTAGCTTGTCTAGCATTGAGCTTTGGTTGGTCGAACAAATACTGTAATCCACAATGATCTATCATAAGCACAAATTTTCTTCCCAAGAGGTAACGCCTCTACATTTTTAAGGCATGCACTATGGCAGCCAATTCTAGATCATGAGTCACATAGTTGACCTCATGTTCATTCAATTTTAGGGATTCATAGCAGATCACCTTTCCTTCCTGCATAAGGACTCCTTCGAGCCCTTCTTTACAGGCATCTATACACACAAGGAATTCAGCTTCTGGGTCAGCGATTTTCAAAATGAGTGCATGGGTTAGTAGATATTTCAAGGTTTGAAATCTTTCTTCACATTGTTGTGTCAACAGAAATTTTGTTCCCTTCTTCTGGAGGGCAGTGATTGGACAACCAATCTTGGAAAAATCTTTTATAAATCTTCTATAGTATACTGCCAATCCCATAAAGGATCTGATGTCTGAGACATCCTTTGGGGTAGGTCATTCCATGATAGACCTGATCTTGTCAGGATCTACTACTACCCCTTCCTTGGACAGAACGTGTCCCAAGTAGTGTATTTGCTTCTGAAAGAAGTCAGATTTACTGTATTTAGCATAGATTTGATGCTCTCTTAGCACTTGCAGCACAAGTCTAAGATGCTCTTCATGTTCTTCTCTATTCTTAGAGTAGATTAATATGTCATCAATGAATACTAGTATAAATTTATCTAAAAATTTATTGAGTACATTGTTCATCAAGAACATGAAAGTGGCAGGGGCATTGGTTAACCCAAATGGCACTACCACAAACTCATAGTGACCATACCGTGTCCGGAAAGCGGTCTTATGGATGTCTTCACCCTTAATTCGGACTTGATGGTACCCCGATCTCAAGTCAATCTTTGAGAACACAGACGCACCTCCCAAATGATCGAATAGATCATCGATCCGGGGCAAGGGGTATTTTTTCTTTATGGTTACTTTATTAAGTTGTCTGTAATCTATGCACAGTCTAAGGGTGCCATCCTTCTTTTTCACAAACAGGACCGGTGCTCCCCATGGGGACACGCTGGGTCGAATATAACCCTTGTCCATCATTTCTTTCAATTGAAATTTGAGTTCAACTAACTCCGGTGTGCTCATCCGGTAGGGTGTTCTAGACACTAGCACCGCTCCTGGTGTGAGTTCTATTGAGAATTCAATGTCTCTTCTCGGAGGTAGACCCGGTATTTCCTCTAGAAACACATCTCGATATTCTCTCAGGATAGGGTGATCATCAGGGCTTGGATCTTCACCTTCGGTTGTTTTCAACACCTGTATTGCATATAGGGGACATCCCTTTCGACAATACTTCCTCATTTGCAAGGCTGATATTTGTCTCACCGAGACCGGTTTTCACATCCCTTGAAGGGTTATCCTTTTTCCTTCTTTGCTCACACATTCTAAGGTTTTATAGTAACAGTCCAGTTTGGCTTTATAGGCG
>ML796272.1:161565-192644 GCA_009831015.1 Picea engelmannii | reverse complement strand
AAAGGGAAACAAACTCCCGAGGATGGACTGGAAGTCTGACTTGGTTCAGCTCATGCATAATCAAATCCATTTATCAACATAAATCATGCATGGTTTCCTCTATTATAAGCATATATCTATTCATTCTTATCAAACACTGCATCAACATTCTAACACTGAAATCATTCACAATTTCACAGTTCTATGAGCATATATATATATAGATATACCAGTCTATGAATTTCAAGATGCAATATATATAAAACACTTATCAGAAATGACACTAGAAGTATGGGCAACTGCTGAGAGGGGTGCACGTTTCCACCCAACCATAGGCTCAGCGACTCCCAACAGATTTACCACTAGCCACCCCCGAGCTGAGACCATGATGCTCTAAGACTGCGTCTCTCTCTCTGCCAGTGACCAAGAGCGAAGGTTGCAATCCTTCTTCTCTTCTATAACTCCCTCTACGTAATGCCAGAGTTCCCCTCGCGTCCGCCTTCCTAATCTCTTCTGCCATACGCCTTATCCTCTCGCGAGGTTGCGTGTGGCACAATTACCCTTGCATCGATCAGGCCTAATGACTCTACGGATGGGCGGTTCACCATCCCATCCCTCATCAAGTCATCCACCTACCAGCCTGCGAGGCATTGAATTTCAGGGCCAGCGAGCCGCTTTTGGTTCTCCGGGCCAGTGGAGTCCAAATACAGTATTTAATTCTTGGTGGAACTTAACGCCACCTTTTCAGTTTCCCTCCACCGCCATCATGGTCTCTTTTTCTGCACATCCCCTCTCAGCAGTCCTGCAACAAGTTCAAAATGTCATTCACATTTATTGACCTTTTCCTCAAGGTCCATTTACATCACATATTCACATTTATGATTTTTCCATAGTTCTTGGCCAGTCCAGTTGTATTTACAAGCTGGGGGAAACAGGGTGTTACAAATAGATGCATGAAAATCATTATGATTTTTATGCAAGTGGGATGGAAGTACGAGGCGATAGACAATGGGTCCAATTCTCTCTTGGATTTTAAACGGCCCTATAAATCGTGGTGACAACTTTGTCCCTTTTCCAAACTAAATGGTACTCTTATTAGGCCTGATACGAATGAAAATCCAATCTCCCACTTTATAACTTCGATCAATCCTATGCGCCTTAGCATAAATTTTGTGTCTATCATGTGCCTCCTTTAGTCGTTTTCTAATCTGAACCACATGTTCCTCCATCTCTTGAATCAATTCTGGCCCTACTATCACTCGGTATTATAATACCCCAAGGCCAAGCCCCTGTTGAATTGTAATGATGTTTATAGGATGGTGAGCCAAGTAATTATAAGTTGGTAGTCTTATGTGTTTATTAGGCCGGAGAGCCTGGATGCTAAGGCTAGTGAGCCTAATTTTGTATATGTAATTATGTAGATCATTAATAAAAATACATCGTTGCACGTAGACCGACCAGGAAGAAAGATTTATGGGGGACTAAGCTCCACTAGGAAGGGAAAGGGAAAGGGGGCTAAGGCTATGAAAAAGGGGCTAAAATTGAGGGCTTAACCAGATATATATATGTATATCAGAGCATGACAGTTTCAAGTAGCATGACCGACATGCATGGTTGGGTGTGTTACAACCAATTTTCAAAACATTTTGGTTTTGAGTTAGTGTTGTTTTCCTCGGAAAGGGTGGCCAAGGGACGTTACAATATGGTATTAGAACCATGGTTTCAACACTGAACTTGGATGGGCCACAAATGTGGAATTTGAAGTAAAAAATCCACAAGGATTTGATGTACAAAGTGCCAAGAGGGAGCTGAGAGAGCTCTTGGCTGGTATTGGAAAGATCAAGAGGTATAACGGTTTGATAAACCACATCAGACGTGGTATTGGGCCACAAATTTAAATTTGGGTCATTGGATTTATTCATAAGAAGACAGATCCCCCAAAGTCGTCATATCCGGAGAAGGTGCACAGAGATTAAGAAATGTTCGGGGTTCAACAATTTGGGGGTTGTGGGGTGTTCAGTAGCTGAATCCTCCGAAGTCCCGGAGTGATTATTAGTCATAGATCACTCGAGAGGAGGAGATATGTCACATTTCTCTTGTGTTTTGACATTCGGGAAAATCCGTTGGAGGTTGCGCGGTGGAGAAATCGTCGAAGTCCCGAAACTACAGAAAGAAGTTGTCGACAGTCGACGATTTGGGAGTTTTGTAAGTGAAAAGATGTAAAGAATCATTGAAGTCCTAGTTTTCTAAAGTGATATGTCATGATGGCGTCACAAGGGGTGACATGGAAGCATTCGATAATTCAGCAGTTCAGTAGTTCGATAGTTTTGTGAAAGTGTCAATGAGATAAAAAAATCGTCGAAGTCATGGGTTGTCGAAGTGATGTCACATGATGATTTCATTGGGGGTGACATGGACCATTTCAGCAGTTCGAAAATTCGACAGTTCAATAGCTTGAATGCCAAATCCAAGAAATCCCCGAAGTCCTGAAGCATCGGGTATGACGTGGAAAGATGATGTCATCTAGGGTGATGTGGACCTACCTAGGTCCTCCACATGTCACTTGTTTCCGTACTTCTGATAGGCCCTTAGGACCGATTGGAACCTAACACATGTCACTTGATGGTGGGGCCATGTGTCACCACTTTGATTGGTGACAACTATCTTTGTGGGCCCCGAAAGGTTAAGCAATTTGGAAGTTCGACGTTTGAGTAAAATTGTTGCAAGAACTTATGGACCTCCAAAGTCTCGAAGTCTCGAAATTCCGAAGTGATGTGGCGGTGACGTCACCTAGGGGTGACATGGACACACAATATGCATACCACGTGTCATTGTGCTATCTTCTTTTGAAAGGATTATTTTCCATTTAGATCTTGACATGTGTCACCCTTCAGATCGGGCCATGTGTCCTCTTCTAGTGTTCTTCCATGTGGCACCAGATCCTGTAGTCCGAAAACTTAGCACTCCGGAGGAATTTGATCAAGATTTTTTTAAGTATGAAGACTTTCAAAGCTCTGAGGAGGATATTAAATCATGATCGTTGATCATAAAGGACGCGTGGCACCATATTCCGTAGTCCGGAGGAGTGGTACTCTGAGGGGCTGCATTGCAAAATTGTTGCGGTCGAGGACTTCTGTAGGCCCGAATGCCAGATTCCATCGTGACCGTTGATCAAAGATGACACGTGGAGGAAGGAGAGGGGATATCTAGTGGGTGGATGCTTCAGTATATTGGTATTGAAGTGTTTTGTAAACTGTCAAGGCCCAGAGTCCCGAAGCTCCTATCATTCGTTGATTCAAGCAGATAATGTGGACCATAGATCCACTGTCCTTCGCGGGTTCGCCAATTCGGTGGTCCGAGATATTTTTTGTGAGGTACTTTGAAAACCGTCAAAGCCCGAAGTCCCAGAGCTCTGATCCACCGTAGATCTAAACAAGGAAGGAGGACTATCGATCTCTACGTCCTCTGAGTATTCAAAGAATCAACATTCGAGGAAATTGTAAAGTAATGGAGGCAGATCCTTTGAAACCCCAAAGTTTCGGAGCCTTAGAGGCCCGAAGCATAGGATAAGTGCCTAATTATTAGTATTCGATCACAACCCCTAGTCACATGAGTTTGGAGGCTGAAGGAAAGGGGCTAGCGCCTGGAATATTTGTTTAAAGAACAAAAAAGGGACAAATTGTTCAAGTATCCATAACTTCCTGCTCAAAACATAGAATTGAGCATGGAAGTAGGCATTGGAAAGGTATTGAACAATAGAAGATAATTGTTCACCTAGAAATTGGATATGAAAAGTAAATTTCTCAAGAAAACAACAAAAAAGAAGTATGATATATATTAATGAATTAGAATGGTTCATGTTTTCATGAAATTATTAAGAACAATTAGCTTGACAAGGTTCTGTTGGCTGCACATTTTTGCAGATTAGAGTTAGCACAGAGTGAATAAGTGATGGATGATACTTAGGTAGTCTTCATTCAAGAAGATGAAAATAGAGGGTTGAATTTCCAGTTGGATAGGGAAGGAACCAACTCCAATGGACATGGAGGAGAAAAGGAGGAAGACATAAATTTGGCTGAGACCCTTAGAAAATTGCAAACAGATGTCTAGAGCCACATGGATGATAATGAGAGGCTTATGAAGGCCAAGGAACAAGATGAATACTTCAACATGAATTTAATTCAGATCCTTGAAATAATTGAAAAGAAGTTGGATAAGGAGAGTGGCTCCAACAAATCAGGAAGCCACGAGACCCTTGAGAAAAAAGGATGATCAAGGAGTGGTAGCAGACATCACCATCACTCCCAAAATAATTCCCATAGGATATCATGCAGTAGCTCAAGTCCATCCCCTTTTAGGAATCATAGGAGGTCTGGGGTGGATGAGTTGAAAGGAGAAATGAATAAGATCAAACCTCCTACTTTTTATGGAGAGCACAAGAAGGATGAGGATGTTGAAACATGATTGTTAGGCATGAGGAAGTATTTCCAATTGTATAACCATTATTCCCATGCAGAAGGAAGGATTGATATCTACCATATTAAAGGAAATGCATCCATGTGGTGGGATCAGCTGGTGCAAGTGCAACACCTCAAAGAGAAAAATGTGACTTGGAAGGAATTCAAGAGGCATTTTGAGAAGAAATACCTAACCAAGAGGTATTATGATAAAAATATGAAAGATTTATTTGAACTCAAACTAGGAAGCATGACCATTGAGGAATATTAAAGGAGATTTTTAGAATTATTGAAGTATGTCTCCTTCATCAAGGATGAAACAATGAATATTCATAAGTACCTGAGTGGGATTCCATCTTTCATCAATGATAAAATCCAATATGGTGATCCAAAGACTCTGGAAGAAACTATAAGGAGAGAAAAATTCTTATATGATCAACAAAACGGAAAGCCTACTTTCCAGAAGGCTTGGGAGGACAAGAAGAAGTTCAAGAAGGAACAAAGGAAGAAGGGGGAAAAGCCTCCATTTTTCAGAAACAATCCTCAAGGAAAACCATATTTTAGAGAGCATATAATGGCTGAGGTTGGTGGGAAAAGGCCAAGGTAGACACCCATTCAATGTTGGGTTTGTAAAGGAGACCAAAAGTACAGATATTGTCCTCACAAAAATGACAAAATGAGAGTTGTCCACAATGTACAACAAGCTAAACAGTGGAGGACATGGGCATAATTATACCTAGGATCTATGCATCCCTAGAAAACAAGAAAGATAAGTTTAAATCACACATGATTGAAGTTGAAGGTATGATCAATAACCATGCCTTTACTATTTTGATAGATTCAGGAGCTATTCATAGTTACATAGATCCTAAAGTTGTGTATATATTGCTTTTTCCAAGAAGAAAGCATGGGAAATCTTGGTTGGTACAACTAGCTACAGGAACCAAGCGAAAAGTTTTTGAGCTGGTTAAATCATGTCCAGTGGACATGAATGGGATAAGTACCATGGCAGAATTGAACATCCTGCCATTGAGTTCATATGACTGTCTAATTGGTATGGATTGGTTGGACCAACACCATGTTGTCTTAGACTACCATAACAAGGAATTTACTTTCCTGGATGAGGAAGGGAACCCAAGAGTATTCCAAGGAATTCTTAGGGCAGTTATTGTCCGAGAGATCTCAGCAATGCAGCTGAAGAAGTGTTATAGGAAGAGCTTCCAATTATTTGCATCTCATATGGAGGAAGCACCTAAGGATAAGGTGCCAAATCTGGAGGATCACTCAGTCCTGAAATATTTTGAGGATGTGTTCAAGGAGATACCAGGACTACCCCCAAAGAGAGATATTGATTTCTCTATAAAAATTATGCCTGGAGCAGCTCCAGTATAAAAGAATCCTTACAGAATGAGTACACCAGAGTTGAAGGAGTTGAAAATGCAGCTTGAAGAATTCTGAAGAAGGGGAATATACGCCCAAGTGTGTCACCTTGGGGTGCCCCAGTCTTGTTCGTGAAGAAGAAATATGGGACATTGATATTGTGCATCGACTTTAGACAGTGGAAGAAAGTAACTATAAAGAACAAGTATCATTTTCCAAGGATTGATGATCTCTTTGATCAATTAAAGGATGCAAATATATTCTCAAAGATTGATCTCAGGTCAGGATCTCATCAGGTAAGGATCAGAGATGAAGACATCAGCAAGACCGCCTTCGGGACAAGGTATGGTCACTACAAATTCACAGTGGTTCCATTTGGGTTATCAAATGCACCAGTTGTTTTTATGTGCTTGATGAATGGTGTTTTTTCGGGAATACTTAGAAAAGTTTGTCATTTTCTTTTTGGATGACATCCTTGTGTATTCAAAGTCAGAGGAAGAACATGAGCATCATTCGAGAATGGTGTCGCAAGTGATAGGAGAGCATTAGTTGTATGCCAAATTGAGCAAGTGCTCATTTTATGAAAACATAATTCACTATTTGGGGCATATCATACCCGAAGAAGGGATAGTAGTGGACCCTGGAAATATTGAGGCCATTAAAGGGTGGACAACACCTAAGAATGTGACAGAAGTCATATCCTTCATGGGTCTAGCTGGATACTACAGAATATTCATTGTAGGGTTTTCGAGAATTGCTCACCCAATCATTTCCTTGCAAAGGAAAGGGGTGAAGTTTCAATGGACAACAAAGTGTGAAAAGAGCTTCCAGCAATTGAAGCAGTTGTTAACCAGTGCTCCAATTCTGAGGATTGTTGATCCGAATGAAGATTTTGTGGTTTTCACAGATGCGTGCAAAGAAGTACTTTGTGAAGTCCTCATTCAAAATGGGTTTGTGATATGTTTCAAGTCCAGAAAACTGAAAGAGCATGAAAGGATTTATGCCACTCATGATCTGGAGTTGGCAACCATAGTGCACGCCTTGAAGAAGTGGAGGAAATACCTCATGGGAAAGAGGTTTGAGTTGAGGACATACCATAATGGTCTGAAATACTTGTTTGATCAACCAATTTTGAATGATAGGCAGAGTAGATGGTTGGAATTCCTATGTGAGTATGACTTTGATATTAAGCACATCAAAGAAAAGGAGAACAAAGTGGTTGATGCACTCAACAGGAGAGTGCATGAACTAAATTCTACAACCATTAGCATGTATCAGATTGATCTTAAAGGAAGAATGTCTGAGGCTATAAAAGATGATTTGCAGTACATGGAATTGGTAACAAAATTACAACAAGGTAAAATGCAGTAGAAAGTTGAAGATTACAAAGTGGGAATCGATGGAATTCTCTTGTACAAGAATAGAATTTATGTACCCAATTCTCATGAGTTGAGAGTTATGATTTTAAAAGAGATTCATAATGTACCTTATGCAGGACACCCAGGATATCAGAAAACAGTTTCAATAGTCAAGAGACAATATTATTGGCCAGGCATGAAAAAGGAGATTGTTGAATACATTGTGAAATGTTTGGCGTGTCAGAAGCTTAAGGCTAAGCAAAGACACCCAACTGGGTTTCTATAGCCATTTTCCATTCCTGAGTGGAAGTGGGAAGTGGTGACAATGGATTTCATCACCTAATTGCCCAGAACAAGCAAGCAACATGATGTTATCATGGTGGTGGTGGAAAAGCTTACTAAAGTTTCCCATTTCACTCCTATGAAGGTTACTCACAAGGAAACCAATGTTGTTGATATCTATATGAGAGAAGTAGCATGCTTGCATGGCATACCCAAGACAATTGTGTCTAACAGAGACCCAAAGTTTACCTCAAAGTTTTGGAAGGGGTTACTCAAAGTGTTATCACATAAACTTGTCAAAGCCTTAGGGGTTTGTGGTTTCTACCTAAGTCTATATTTTTTCCTGTCTCTCCTCATTTTGCAGACCCGGTTATAATTTTTTCCTCTTGGCTTGTAGTTTTTATTCTATCTACATTCATTTGTTTGATCAACTTGTTTTCTCTAGGATTGATCACTTCTATCTTTACCTCTGTCACTGATCATTATGTTTTCCCGAGCCCTCAATCAGTCATCCAGGTAATTGTTCATAGAAGTTGCAACCGTAAGCACAAGCGCATCCCTTAGAGTGGTCTGATATGAACTAAAATCAAGTGAGTGAGAAAGATCAGCTTTCAATGGTGGAGATCCACTAGGCAGATCGGATCGACGACCATCATGTGATCGGGATCATAGAGTTACAAAAAGTATATCGTCAGACAGAGTTCTGAAATCGCGAGGCCAATCCTAGCCGTTGATCCTCGGAAGGACACATTGCATAAGACTACCATTTCGCGGACCCGTAGAATGGAGAAGTCAAAGGGAAGAGTCATGAGGACTCGTGAAACGCGAAGTCACGAAATGATCTGGGCCGTCTATTTCAGAAGGACACATGGTGTAGGATCCGCGGAGAAAGTATTTTTAGGAAGGATGAGGTGAGAAGTGTCAATGGTATGAGGTCCTGAAATGTCGAGATGATATGGGTCGTCTGATGCAAAGAGACGCGTGTCACCCGATCCGAGTGATCATGATTTTGCGACTCAGAGATTTCATCATGGAATACAGTGCGAACTCATGAAACGCGAAATCCTGAAACGCTTGGGAATTAGGCCCACGATCAAAGCCCAGGGGCATATGGAAAGTACGGCCAAAAGAAAGGTAGGAACTTGATTAAGCGACAGGTGGCTAAAGTTGTTCGAGGTGATGATCATGATCGTCTGATTCAAGGAAAATTTGACTGTTGATCGAGATGGGTCATTTCGCATTTTCGATCATAGGGATATTTGAAATCAAGGGAAGTGAAAACTCCTGAAATGTGAAATCCTGAGATTTCATATGGATAAGCATGAGGGCATGGCCCATGATTGCATGGGGAAATAGAATGGAGACGTGCAAAATATCAAAGTGCATGTCTTGGTCTCAGCAAAAGATTTGTGTGGTTTCAAGATGCTGAGATCAATTGGAAGGAGTCATGGGCATCGCCTAGAACATTCATGGGTGTCAGGCCTCGCCCTGATCCCGATGAAAGTAGTTAATGAAAACTGGGAAGGTGGTTGAAACCTCATTTCACCACATAAATAGAAAGAACTGGCCGTGGGAGTAGACTGTCAGCCCAAATTTCCACTGTCAGCAGATTCTCCTGCAAATCCCATACTGATTTGAGATCGTGTCTGACAGAAGAATGCAAGTACAGACTGACAGAAGAAGATGCAAGCGCAAATCTTTGATTGTAGTGTTCGGGTCACGCTCTCGGTGGTGGCAAGTTGTTCTGAGTATAAATACTCAGTTTTGATATTTTGTAATGGTCGATGGTAGAGGAAAGCTCCTGTATTGTAAAGTTTTAAATGAAGCTTCTAGTTCTCTAATTATGCATTGTAATATGAGACTTCCTGTTTAATGACAGTTAGCTTCCTTGCTCCCTCTTGTTTCCCTGTGATACTGAAAGAGTTCATGATTGACTGATTCACGTGAATTATTGTGACTGTATTATGATGAATGTTTGATTATAGTGTTGTTATAATTCTTTTCAGTTTCTTTGAGATTTGAATTCAAGAAGATCTTGCATTTAAGTTTTTCCTCCTGGGTTGTTGGAAGACCTGATGTCTGCGACATACCTCTACATTTTTCTCACCAAAGTATTCCTCCTACTCACCTTTACTACAAACTATTGACTGAAGTTAAACTAAGGCCTCACCTGCTTGTGCATACCAGTCCAGTTTTCTGAGTTAAGACGATATTTTCTTGAGACTGCGCCCATTTGACCTTTTTATAACCAACCTGTGACATAAAACTCTGATGGGTATTGGGCTTACCTCTACCGCAATCCAGAGGTAACTTCTAGTGCTAACACAAAGGGTTCAGAACAAATCTGAAATTCAACATATCATATCACCCTGAATCTGATGGGAAAACACAGAGAGTGAACCAAGTGATAGAGAATATGCTAAGGATGTATGTGATGGAAAAACCATCTAAATGGGAAGATTATCTACACTTGGTGGAATTTTCCTACAACAATGGGTACCAAGCATCACTGAATATGAGCCCATTTGAGGCACTTTATGGCATAAAGTGAAACACATCGGTAACATGGGACAAACCAGCTGACATAGTAGTGGTTGGTCCAGAATTGCTCAGGGAAATGGAAGAGCAAATGTTGAAGATTAAATAGAATTTAAGGGCTTCCCAAGACAGGCAAAAAATCTATGCTGACAAGAACAGAACTCACATGAAATTTAATGTGGGTGATCATGTTTTCTTGAAAGTGAAGGGCAACAGAAGTTCAGAAACTGTTCCAAGTTGGTATCCAGATATTCCGTTTGAAATCCTAGAGAGGATTGGAGTTGTATCTTACATGCTTACATTGCCTTCATCTATGTATATACATAATGTATTATGTGTATCATTGATTAAGAAATATATACATGATGTTAATCATGTTGTTGATTGGAATGTGATTCAGGTGGAGCAAGAAAGCTCTTTTCAAGTGCATCTGGTATGAATTATGGACCGGAAAATCAAACAACTCCAGAATTGAGCTATAGGGCTTGTAAAGGTCCAATGGACTTGGTACGGTCCTAAGGATGCAAACTGGGAGCATGAAGATTCTATGCGGGCAGAATACCCACATCTTTTTGAATATTTTGAAAATCTTGTTGATGTTATGTAAATGAGTTGCACTAAGGATGGTGCAAAAAGAAGGGGAGGGGATTGTAATACCCCAAGGTCGAGCCCCTGTTGAACTGCAATGATGTTTATAGGTTGGTGAGACAAGTAATTATAAGTTGGTAGGCTTATGTCTTTATTAGGATGGAGAGCCTGGATGCTAAGGTCAGTGAGCCTGATTTTTTATATGTAATTATGCAGATCATTAATAAAAATACATCGTTGCGTGTAGATCGACCACAATGAAAGACTTGTGGGGAAATAAGCTCCACTAGGAAGGGAAAGGGAAAGCGGGATAAGAGGCTAGGAAAAAAGGGCTAAACTTGAGGGCTTAACCCAAGGGAATATTATAATGTATTTCATGAAAATACTAAAGTTGGGAAATAAACCCATTTATCCTAAGTTCCTTTGGGGAGAGGAACAAAATCCAAGTGGAGAAGAACAAGCTCCTGGAGAGCCAAGTGTCACCCAGGAGGCATGCAGATTTATGTGGGAATTTCCACCATTGTGGGGGTTCGATCTCACCATTCTGGCTCTCTCACGATTTTGTAGGTTGACCATTCTCACCATTCTGGCTCTCTCATGATTCTGCAGGATGATCATTCTCACCATTCTGGCTCTCTCACCATTCTGCAGGATGACCATTCTCACCATTCTCGCTCAAATCATTATGACCAATCTGGACATATTTCCTCATGAGTTCATTCTCATGATTTTTTCATCCCTTGTCTCATTCACTCGTGCACTGAACAGACACGCAACAACAGCCATTTCTTCCATTGTTGAACCTTTGCCATTGTGAACCTCTATAATTGTCGTGTCATCCCTTGCCTTAGTCATTTTTTCATACTGTGGTTTGAAGAGGTGAGTTGTGAGGCCCATGGTTGAAGAAGAAGGTTATCAGGCCTATGAGAAACTCTCTCCAAGTGAGAGACTTTGTTGGGGAAGTGATTTATCCTAGATGGAGTCTAGCAGCAACTATAGAGCTCTGAGAATTCCTGATCCGGCATGTTGTTGAAGCCCTGGAAGGGAAGTGGAGCAGTCGATGGACTGTGGAACAGTGAAGGTGCATATTCTCGAGGTGGGACAGGCATGTGGGGAATGAGAGTCTTTGAGAAGTGGGTGTAAGTAGGCTTCTAGGAGAGAATCCTTCATGTTACATTGTGCAGCTTCCTATAGCCTCAACCTAGCCTAGGATTCATTTGCGATGGTGGAGTTTAGTCCCAGCTTGGGGGTGACCCACTGTCGATAGCTTGGAGCAGCGTGGTCTAAGGCTAGGAGGTTCGTGGAAGGTATGCACATAGTCGATGGTCTTCTCATAAAAATATAAGTACCAAATCTATGTTAATTGTACATGCTATATTTAAATGATGTGTTTAGGTACATGTCTGAATGTTATCACAATTGCTTGTATATATTGCATGTATGTGTTATAGTCTCTTCCACATGAATATGTTTATGAGAAGAATGTTTATGTCTGTTTAAATTGCATTATATATATATATATATATTAGAGCATGAAAGTTTCAAGTAGCATGACCGGCCTGTGGTGTGTTACAACTGATTTTCAGAACAATTTGGTTTTGATTTAGTGGTGTTTTCCCCGGCAAGGGTGGCCGGGGGATGTTACAAGTATTCTAAACTTTCCCAACTCAACGGTGTCCTGCATGGACTTCCATACAGAGCTTCATAGGGAGACATTCCAATTGAGCTGTGAAAATTGTTATTGTAGGAGAACTCTACCAAAGGTAAGTACTTCTCCCAATGGATTTGATTATCCATAACATACATCCTAAGCATGTCTTCCATAACCTGATTTACTCTTTCAATTTTCCCATCTATTTCAAGATGATAAGCGATGCTTAAGTTCAACCGAGTCCCCAATGTTAACTACAAAGTTGTACAAAACCTAGATGTGAATCAAGAGTCCCTATCTAAAATGATCTTCTTGGGTAACCCATGGATATGGATGACTTCACTTATAAAAATGTGTGCCACATCAATGACATCGTAAGTGTCTCTTACTAGAATAAAACGAGCACTCTTGGTCAACATATCCACTATAACAAGAATGACATTATGCCTCAGTGATGTGAGTGGAAATCCCACCATGAAATCCATAGAAATGACTTCCCACTTGGACATAGGAACATCATGCAGCTGTAGGAGACCTGTCGGGTGGTGATGATCAACCTTCACCTGGTGACACTCAAGGCACTTGGCAACGAAATGAGCTACATCATACTTCATTCCTACCCTAAAGAAAATCTTTTCCAGTCCTACGTACATTTTCTTCACACCCAGATGTCCACAGTAAAGTGCTCTATGAGATTCCTTGAGTATGATTCTTTGTGTATCCCCACCCTTGGGGATGTACATCCTTCCCTGATATCTTAAAAATCCATCTGCTTCAAGGCTATGTCCTTCATACATTGGCTCTAATTTCATCCCACTCTAGAGGGTTGAAGTAACCTTTAAATACCAACTATCCCCAAGAAGTTTCCCCAACACTTGATCCTCACATTAACTTTTAAGGGCACCAAGGAAAAGATACATGGTCTCCTGCTCAGGGAATCCACAACCACATTCTCCTTTCCCTTGATGTAAGAAATTCCAAAATCATACTCACTCATAAATTCACTCCATCGCCTCTGCATGGCATTAAGATCCCTTTGAGTGAAGATATGTTTTAATATTTCATGGTATTTTTTGAGCTCAAAGCTTCAGAGCAGCTACAACTGCCAACTCTAAATCATGAGTAGCATATAGCTCCTCATGTTGCTTCAACTTTCTTGAAGCATACACTATCACTCCCCCATGCTACATTAGCATGACCCCCAATCCTGATTTCGAGGCATCTGTGCAGACTGTGAAGTCTTTTTCCATTTCCGACACTCGTAGAATTAGCGCATTGGTTAGTAACCTCTTAAGATCGATGAATGAAATATTGCATTCCTATGTCCATTCATACATGAACCCATTGTGTTGCAAGGTGGTAATGGGTTTCGTTATCTTTGATAACCCTTCCAAAAACCTTCGATAATAACCAACTAGCCCCATGAATCTTCTCACCTCATGGGCATTTTTCGGCACTGGACAATCCATAATGGCCTTCACCTTTTCCAGGTCCATAGAAATTCCTTCACCGGAAATGATATGACCTAAATAGTGAATCTCTTTTTGGAAGAAAGAGCAATTTGAAAACTTTCCATACAACTTGTTCTCTCTAATGCATGACAACACCACTCGCAATTGTTCCTCATGTTCTCTTTCATTCTTGGAATAGATGACGATATCATCAAGAAAGACTTGTACAAAGTGGTCTAAGTAGTTTTAGAATACACCATTCATGAGGCTCATGAATATTGTTGATCCATTGGTAATACCAAAAGGCACTACAATGAACTCGTAATGCTCGAACCGAGTCTGAAAGGCAGTTTTAAGAATATCGCCTTCCTTAATCCTTAACTGGTGATACCCTGATCACAGATCAATTTTGGGGAAAACTGCTACTCCTTTCATCTGATCAAAGAGATCATCTATCCATGGTATTGGGTACCTATTCTTCACCATAACATGGTTCAATTCCATGTAACCTATACACATTCGTAAGGAACCATCCTTCTTCTTGAAAAATATTACAGGTGCACCCCAAGGTGAAACACTAGGTCTTATTATCCCTAAGTCAAGTAGATCCTTCTACTGCATCTGCAACTCACAAAATTTTGGAGCCATCATCCTATACAATGTCTTGGAAATCAGCTCTGCACCAGATTTTAGCTCGATGGTAAAATCAAGCTCCCTCTCAGGAGGTAACCTTGGCAACTCTTTTGGAAAAGCATCCTTAAATTCTGATAAAATTGGATATTGATCCATAGAGGTTCCTTTCCCTTCATTGATTGCTTCCACTACATATAATTGACAACCTTTCCTCTTGCAATGTTTAAACTTCATTGTCGAGATAAGGCGTAGATACACCTTCCTCTATATACCATGGATCTCTACCGACCTTCCTTCATCATCAACACAAATCACTCTCTTTGTGAAACAATCTACCATAACTCGATGGGATTCTAACCAGTCCATCCCGATGATTAAATCATAAGTCCCTAGGGAAGTGACATAAACCTTCAACCTAGTAGTACACACTCCCAATTCTACAAGACCATTATCGACACTAGGTCCTACTACTTGTTTCTCCCCCGAAGCCATCTCAACTTATTTAAATTCATCATGCTTGTAGGCTGCCAATCCATGCTTTTCTAATGCATAAGGTGAAATGAAACTATATGTTGCACTAGAATCAAATAAAATTTTAACATTGACATGATTTAGCGTACCTGATTACTCCACCATAGTGGATTGATGTTCTTCTTGGCTGTTATTAACTGCTACATAAATATGGTGGCTACTACCCACTCTTTCCATCGGGGCCTTTCCTTCTCTATGCACAAAGCTTGATTGTGACTCTGGACAGTGACGCTGGTAATGGGGTCCTCCACACCCCCAACAAGTAACGCGAGATGGAACCTACACATTTCCCTGTGAAGGTCTCTGAAATGAGTTCCTTCCCCTGGAACCCCTTCCCCTACTAACTGTTCCCCGAGAAGGTCGTGGACTTGCTTGTGTCATAAGTGATGAGTGAGATGCTACACTTGTTGCCATTGAAATATTTGTTGCAACCACTCTAGGTGTGACTGTATTTCCATAAGGAGGTTTCTTAGAGCTTCCTCCCCTGGAGAAGGTCCTAGGTGCCTTCCCCACGAATCTAGGATGTTGTTGAATGGTTGATCTCATACCTTTGTTTAAGCTCATATGCTCTTCTACATAATGAGCATTTTCAACTGGTTTAGCTACTAATGATGGTTTCCACATCTGCACCATGGCCCTTATCTTAGGGTTTAACCCGTACACAAAACGTTATGTTTGTCGTTGATCAGTATCCATGTATGAGATGTACTTTACTAACTCCATGAACCTGATTTCTACTCTTCCACAGTTCTGTTTCCCTAAATTAGGGAATGAAATGCTCCAACCTATTGTTCCTCATAGTAAGCAATAAAATATTTCCTTCGGAACCTTTCCTCAAAAATCTCCCATGAGATGGTGTCTAGGGTAAGGTATAACTGCCTCTCTATATTACCCCACTAGTTCAAGACACTGTCCCTCAACTGAAATATTTGTATCTTTTCTTTTGATGTGGAAGCATAGTCTCTCAGGGAAAAACATCTCGTCATTCCATCCAACCATGCCTCAACATGTTCACTTGCACATGCCTCGACAAAATCTGGGAGTTTGATTTTATGTAGTTCTATGGTGATGTCCCCCGGTGGAGGTCCTCTCTCTGAATTCCTCGACGCTTCTGGGTTACCCACTCCATATGGTGGGGTTTCCACTCCCACATCCGCTGACTGGTGCCCCTTAATGTCTCATGAATAGCCTCTAAGGAGTGTAAAATGAGAGCGAGCTCAGGCAATGGCGGTGGCAGTGTTGTCATCGGTGGTCCTTGTGATGATGCCCCCTAACCTCAATTTCCCCAAGTCCTAGCCATCTTGAATAACTGAATATGTATCCGACCAAATGATTATTAGAAAAGGGTTTAAGGAATTCAATGTTTTACTTAAACTTATACTTGTAAATGTAGGGTTAGGCGTAAGTTTCTTTATACTTGTCTGTAAACATACATTACTCCCATAAGATAAGTGCCTTAGGTTAGGGTTAAAGCATCTAAGCTTGGTAACTTCATCCCGGTACCTACTAACTCTCTCGCCTTACTAGCTATGTTGGTGTTGCGAGGTACTCATCAATTACCCTAACTTACCTAATTAACCAAGCATCTAACCCTTCCCTATGTCAATATGAAACACTCGCATTAATCGCCCTTAAAATATTATTTTTATATGTTCTTGTAATGCCTCAATTTCCATGTGATTACCATTTATTACATTAATTTTAATTATCCTACTATTTAACCAGCATCCAAGCATAAGTTCCTTATCTATTTTGTAATAAAATACGCACGACCATATGAATAATCATTTACCATTTATTTTATATGTATTATAATACTCTTATGTAATGATATCGTTGATCACTTCCTTATCTATTTTGTAATAAAATACGCACCATATGAATAATCATTTACCATTTACTTTATATGTATTATAATACTCTTATGTAATGATACCGACCATTTTAATACAATATACATACCAAATGTGTGTACTTGGTGTATGTGTAATGTAAAAGTGTAACCAAAAGAGGTTTAATAATAACAATATATATATATCCCCTTTAAGGTACTCCATATACTCTTTTTTACAATTGTAATAAAAGTAATTTAGAGATAACCATATATATATATATATATATATATATATATATATAAATTACTTTTATTACAATTGTTAAAAGGAGTATATGTATATACTCCTTTTAACAATTGTAATAAAAGTAATATATATATATATATTTTTATTATTACAATTGTTAAAATGAGTATATATATATATATATATATATATATAATTAGATATATAAATATATATAATTAAAATTTTGTTTTAGTTTTTAAAAACAAAAAAAAAAAATATCTCAAAAAATAACAATTTAAAATAATAAATAAATTAAAATAACAATTTATAATAATAAAATAAATTAAATAACAATTTAAAATAAAAAAGAAAAATTGAATAGGGGTAGGCATTGTGGGACCTTGCATGAGGCCCATGTGCCTTCTGCTCCCTCACTCACCTAACCTAGCTCTCGTCGTGCCTTTTCACAAACCCTACCCCCTATGCTCAAGCTTCTCATTCTTCCTCGGCTAGGCCTCTCTGCTTATGTTCACAATTAGGGTGCAGATTCACAAGATTGAAGGGTGCAACCTTGGGTTAATCAAGGTTGGCCGCTAGGATGACTTCCCTCTTTGCCTCTACACGACCGACTTCCCTCTTTTCCACCGTGTAGGCTGACTTTCCTCTTTGCCTCTACATGACCGAATTCCTTCTTTGCCTCTGCGCGGGCCAGGATGAGGGAAGCAACCTGGGACGAGGCAAGTCAACTTCCCTCTTTGCCTCTGTGTGGACTGACTTCCTTCTTTTCCTTTTCATGGGTCGAGACAAGGGAAACAACCTTGGACAAGGAAAAACCTCCTTAATTTGTTGTTGAGGGCTCGACAACCATGACAATTGCCTCTTCCACTGTCTCTCCATCTCGTCCTCGATGTCATGGTTTTCGGCGGCCACGACATCAACCAGAAATAGGAACGACATCAAAATGACGCACTTCATGGAAAACGCCTCTGAGTGCAAGCAATATGTAGGGCTCAAGACAAAAGAAGAAGGAGCAGGGACGATGAAATCGATTTTGAGAAAGTTTGGGGAACTCCCATAGGGAACGAAGCTATCATAAGTGAAACCATGGCTCTATGAGTGCAACCTCTCCTTGAATCTCTCCCTCAAAAGATCAACCTCTCCATTCAAAATCATCTGACAATGGTTTTTCTATCACTCAACTCTACCTTTGTTGCAGCAACAGTGAGGGTGGAAGGAAATGGGATGGTAGGGAAGAGACCCCTCTACTGATTTTAGGTGAGGTGGTCTTATATCCTTGGAGAACTTCTTGTTATTTGCAAAGACATATCCAAAAATATTTTAGTTGTTGTTTCAAAAACAACAATGTGATAGATCTATGTGGGAATACCCATTTTTTGTAGCTGGTGTAACCATAACATTCATGCTTGATCTTCAATTAGCCAAGCCTAGCACTATTGCAAGAGTCGTATCCTTGAAGGTGCTAGTAGGAGATGAGTGGGCATTTGATTTGTTCTTACCTGTTTGGGAATTGATAGCCATTGTGCTTCCATCACTTCAAATGTGATACAGGTAAGAACCATTTTTCTTGAAATTCTTGAAATTTTCTTTGTTTTATAATTATATATCTAGCTCCTTTAATGCTCTGAATTTTTTTTCTTCCTTACAGGTGAGCAGGTGGCAGTCTCTCCTCTTTCATGGTTATTTATTTATTTAATTATTATTATTTTCATTCTAAGATATTTACGAGGGAGGGTTTCTGCTGAGAGAATAGTGTCCAAGCAACTTGAAATTTTTCTTTTGAAATTTTGGGTTCCAAGTTGCAGGTTTCTGGGTTTATGGCCCGTAAACAAAGGATTTCTAGGCTATAATTTAGGAGTTTTTTTAGGGGCACTAGATTGCATAGTTACGTGATTGTTCAAGCCCTAGGATTCAGTTTTGAAACCAGGCTCTGATACTGTAACACCCTGTTTCCCCCAGTCTGTAAAAATAACTATATTGGCCAAGAACTATGGCAAACTCAAAGATGTAAATGTTTGATTTGATAGACCTTTGTATAAAAGGTCGAGGAATGTAAATTATATCATGAATATGTGTCGCATGATTTTTGGGAGGGGGATGTGCTGAAAGAGACCACGATGGTTGATGAGAGGTGGTGGAAGGGGTCGGGAATGGCTGCGTTAACTTCCACAGAACCAAAACCGTACTGGTTTGTACGTGCTCGGAAACCAAATCTCACTCTTTGACCCCGAAATGAATTACCTGCCAGGATGGTAGGTGGGGAGGCTCCTCAAGAGTAAATGAGGGGATGGGGACGAACCGCCCATCCGTAGAAGCTCTCAGACCTGACCACGGACAAGGAAATTCGTTCCACATGCAATCTTGTAGGGAAAAAGGAAAGAGAGGAAGTGTGGTAGGGGAAAAAGGGAGGGGGAGCGCGCGCGACAGGAATCGTGAAAGGAGAACTAGAGAAACTCCATAAATACAGAGAGTCATGAACAGAGGAGAAGGGGAGTAATCTTCGTCCTTGACTTTCGTTGAGCTGGAAGCAAGAGACTAAGTTTCAAGCATCATGGTCTAGCTCAGGGGTGGCTAGTGGTAAATCTGGTTGGAATCAGTGAGCCTACGGTTGGGTGGAAACGAGCACCACTCTCAACAGTCGCATCACACCTGGTGTTTTCTGATAAGTGTTTATATCTTATATCTTGAATTGAATATCCTGGAACGCATGCTCATGTTTGTACACTCATAAATGGTTTCTATATAGAAGTGTTTGCCTAGTGTTTTGATTGGAAATAATGGATGCATGCTTATACTGATGTAACTACAAATTGGTTAATGTATAGAATGCATAAGTTTAGGATACGAGTACATTCCCTTGAGGATTAACCCATCTAACTTGACTCGTGCTATGCCCTGGTTTATCCTCCTGAAGGCACCCTTTTTCGAGAAAGTTCCCTCGCATTCCAGAGTCAGAGTGAGCCCCTTGAAAAGACTACCATTGTAGTAAATCCACGAGTTTACCTTGCCCCTGTCGTGAAGTAAATGGGATTTGTAGTTTCAGCTCCCAGGAAACCTAGGTGAGAGACCCCTCGTCTTTGAACATCGCGAAGTCCCGACATGCGAAACTCCGAAAAGAGCTTAGTGTAAATGGGCTTCGGAGTTTCGGCTCCCGGGAAACCCAGGTGCAAGACCCCTCGTCTTCGTACATCGCGAAGTCCCGGTATGTGAAATCCCGAACTGGAGTAGTGTGAAATGACTTCGGCGTTTCAGCCCCTGGGAAACGCAAGGGTATGAACCCCTCGTCCTCGCAAGTTGCGAAATCTCAGTACGCGAAGACCCAGTATGTGAAATCTCGAAGCGGTGTAGTGTGAAACGATTTCGGCATTTTGGCCCCCGGGAAACCCAAGGGTATGAACCCCTTATCCTCGCAAGTTGTGAAATCCCGGTTCATGAAGACCCAGTATGTGAAATCCCGAAGCGGTGTAGTGTGAAACGATTTCGGCGTTTCAGCACCCGGGAAACCCAAGGGTATGAACCCCTCGTCCTCGCAAGTTATGAAATCCTGGTATGAGAAATCCCGGTATATGAAACTCCGAGTCGGCTTAGTGTGCATAGGATTTTGGGTTTCGGGGTTTGAAGAGTCGAAGAACTCGACCCTCTTGCATTTCGAACTCCCGGTTTTTGAAGTCCCGATATGGCCAGGACCGTCAGACCAGGGTAGAGATTCTTAGTCGTTGATCTCATCGAAGGTACGATTTTGGGTTTCGGGGTTTGAAGAGTCGAAAGACTCGACTCTCGGGCATCGCTGAGTTGCGAAATGCGAAAGGCGCCTCTTGGCTTAGCCAGGGGTCATAACTAATGAGCACATGGAGATGAAGCCTACGCTTGGTGCTTGAGTTGTACACGATGGATTTTCAATGAAAGAACCAGTGGATTGGTTTAGTGAAGGTCCCGATTGGAAGACCTAGCCTACGCTAGGACCTCATAGGAATTCGGGGACTCTATCCCTCGATAAAGAAAGAGAAAGAAGAAGGAGAAAAATCTATTATGTCGTAGTGGGTGTGTGACAAATTGATATCAGAGCATGGTTACAACACTTGGCCTTCTTGGGCTCACGAATGGGTTGCACAAAGACTCCATTCAAAGTACTCTTAAAAGGTGTAACCCTCTATCTTAACCCCCTTAATCACAAGTCAAAGTTAGGAATGAAAATTCCTATTGTGTGTATGCATATGAAAAATATGAACTATGTGTTGGTGATGAATGAATATAAATATTGACTAACAATGAACATTTTTCTTTTGCACACAAGAGGACGATCAACTGCGGGAAACTGCAAACGCATAGAATGGTGACTCACCACGAAGTGGGAGATATCTCCCATAATAGAGACGAAGAGTCTGACGAAAGGAGGGCGGTAGGGACCCCTCCAGATCTATCTGAGACTGTGAGGAGCCTCATGGACGAACTACAGAGCTGCAAGGCCGACAACAAGAGGATGATAAAAGAGCAAGAGAAGCAAACGAAAATTAACACAGTCTTGCTGCAGAGTTTATCCGACATACAAAGACAATTGCAGCATGAACCTGACACCAGTTCAGCGGACCGATGACAGACAAAGAGAAGTTGAATTCCACCTGAGATACAGAAACGTGGTCTTTTAAGTGGCCACACTGGGAAGAGCACCTCGAGGAAGGTCCACCACAGAGATAAAGGACAAACATCAAACGATTCCTCTAGAAAGGAAGATGGCGACTCAGAGGGATCTTCTAGTAGCAGAACTAGTTCTTATTCCCGAAGAAAATGAAAGATGTGAAAGCATTCCAAGAGTCATAATCTCGAAGAATTCAGGAAGGTTAAACCACCCTCTTTCGACAGTGAAATAAAGAAGGGAGAGGAAGCGGAGGCCTGGCTGCTTGTACTAAAGAAGTATTTCAGAGTCCATGACTTCTCAGAAAATTTGAAGGCCCAAGTAGCCACCTTCAAGTTGAATGGAAAAGCTTCCATTTGGTGAGAAGACCTTAAGAATGTAAAAGGGATTCACGAAGAGGGCCTGTCTTGGGAACAGTTTGAGAAATAATTCAGGAAGAAGTATCTGTCGGAAAAGTATTTCGACGAAAAGGCTAAAGAATTCTATGAACTCAAGGTAGGGAAACTCACCATAGAGGAATATGTCAGCAAATTCCTCGAGTTGTTGAGGTACGTACCCTATATAAAAGCAGAAAAGGAAAAGGTGCAACGATTCATCAGCGGACTACCTAAGGACTATCAAAACATGATTGAGTTTGATGAGCCAAAGAACCTAGAAGACACTATCTGAAAGGAAAGATATTGTTATGAACAGCTTGGGCATCGGACAGAACCTCGTGAAGGCTGGAAGCAGAAGAATAGTTCGGGATTCTAGAAAAAGGGGTTTAAATATCCAAGATTTAGAAATTATAAAAAGGACTCAAGGATGAGCTTCCCAACCTGAAGTGTACACCAATATAATTTCCCCTCCCAGAGCAGAAATAAACCTTTTGGATCTACCCCAGGAAGGATTGATAACCCAAATAAAGAACCCTTTAAATGTTGGGGTTGTGGAGAAGAGCATCTACTGAGGGACTACCCGCACCGACAATAGAATAGTCGGAGAATTTGCAACGTTCAAGAAGCTACCACCGTCAATGACATGGCCAGGAGTATGCCACAAATTTATGCAACCATGGATAATAAACAAGATGAGAACCAAGCTTCAGTGGTGGAGATGGAAGGTATGATCACCAACCATCTAGTTTCTATTCTAATTGACCCTAGTTCAAATTTGAGTTATATAGCTCCTAAGGTTGTTGATAAGTGTAAATTACAGCCACATAAACACACCAAGCCATGGTTGGTACAGTTAGCCACCGGCACCAAAAGAAAAGTAATGGAAATCATACCATCTTGTTGATTCACTATGGGTGAATTCCCCACCCAAGCAACCCTTAACATATTACCCCTAGGATCGTATGATTTGTTGATTAGTATGGAATGGCTAGCCACATATAAAGCCAGACTAGACTATTACCATAAAACCTTAGAATGTGTAAGTAAAGAAGGGAGAAGGATAACCCTTCAAGGGATCCAAAAACATGTCTCGGTGAGACGAATATCAACCCTTCAAGTGAGGAAGTATTGCAGAAAGGGATGTCCACTATATGTGTTACACATGAAATTTGCACACCTAGGTACCTCGCCCTAAGTGTCGTAAAGTGTCGTATAAGTGCCACATACACCTTGACACCATGGAATAACCTATGTCACAATCCCTAGTCAATGTGGAGGAGGGATATATTACATGAAGGAAAAAATACTAAGTACACATGAATTATTATTAATATTCATGGAAAAGAAATGGATTAAGTGTGAGAATCAAGTGCACATGAATTATTATTAATATTCATGAAAAAGAAAGTAATTAAGTGTGAGGATCCACCTCACATTTGGCTTCCTATTTTTTAGGGAAGGTGGAGGATCTCATGGATGGTTGAAATATTTCCTCCTTAAAATCCTTAAGAGATATTTCCTCCCCAAAATCCTTAAGAGATATTTTCTCCCCAAATATCTTAGAGATCCCTTTCTTAGTGGATTTGATGAGAGATCTTCTCCATGGTGGTTAAACCTCCAAATCCTATATAATGAGGGGTTTCCATGGAGGAGGGGGAAGGGAGATTGAGAGTATACCAAACTTATGATCTCATGAGTGGTATGTCATTTGGAGCATCAACATTTTGTGTGTGGACTGTTTGAGCAAGGGTTCGGACAAGGAGGGCTCGACGGAGCTTCTACACTCACATCTATGGTTGTAAGCATTCTTCGTTATTGTTCTTTTTAATATAATATGTTTGGCTTGTTTCTTTCAATTATGTGTTTGATCTCACATGAATTTGTCTCTAATAGATAGATCTATTTCGAGCTAATCTCAATAGAGTAGGAAGTTGTTTGTACTTTTGTTTGTCTACAGGGCTCATCGAGGAGTTCAAGATTGGAGCTCAACTTGGATTGTGTAGGGAAAAACACTGGTAAAAGGTACTTCTTTTCTCCTTCCTCCTCACACATTAGTTTATCTAGACCTAAAAGGAAGTCAGTGTCCATTATAAGCATCTTTTGTCTTAAGAGTTAGAGTCTTTCTCTCAAGAGAAGATCTACCTGTCCGCAGGGAGATTTTCCTTCAACAGAAATTGGCGACTCCACTGGGGAAGGAATCCTATTGTCTTTCCTTGGTTTGTCCCTGCCCTTTTACCACCTTTCATATCACTTTTTCTATAAGAACAAGTACCCCTTACCCCGGATCGATGACATGTTCGATCAATTGGGAGGTGCTTCCATCTTCTCAAAGATTGACTTGAGATCTGGATACCATCAAGTCCGAATCAAGGGTGAAGACATCCACAAAACTGCCTTCAAGACAAGATATGGTCACTATGAGTTTGTAGTAGTACCATTTGGATTGACCAATGCCCTTGCCACTTTTAAGTGCTTGATGAACAATGTGCTTAGCAAATTCCTAGACAAATTTGTATTGGTTTTTATTGACGATATACTAATTTACTCCAAGAATAGAGAGGAACATGAGGAACATATTAGACTAGTGCTTCAAGTACTAAGAGAACATCAGCTCTATGCCAAATTTAGCAAGTGTGACCTTTTCTAGAAGCAAATACATTACTTGGGCCATGTCCTATCTAAAGAAGGAGTAGCAGTAGACCCTAACAAGATCAGGTCTATCATGGAATGGCCTACCCCTAAGGATGTCTTGGATATCAAATCCTTTATGGGCTTAGCATGATACTATAGGATATTTATAAAAGGATTCTCCAAGATTGGTTGTCCAATCACTGCCCTCTAGAAGAAAGGGGCTAAATTCACATGGACACAAAAGTGTGAAGAAAGATTTCAAACCCTAAAACATCTACTGACCCACGCACCCGTGTTGAAGATTGTCGATTCCGAAGCTGACTTCCTCATGTGCACAGATGCCTGCAAGGAAGGGCTCTGAGGAGTCCTTATGCAAGGAGGAAGTGTGGTCTGCTATGAATCCCAAAAATTGAATGATCACAAAATCAACTATGTGACCCATGATTTAGATCTAACCGCCATAGTGCACGCCTTAAAAATGTGGAGGCATTACCTCCTGGGAAGGAAATTTGTACTTATGACAGACCACTGTGGATTGCGATATCTGTTTGACCAACCAAAGCTTAATGCCAAACAAGCTAGGTGGATGGCCCTCCTTAGTGAATTTGATTTTGAAATCAAACATATTAAAGGAAAGGAAAATAAGGTGGTTGATGCCCTTAGTAGAAGTATGAAAACAATTCACTTGGCAGTGGTGAGCACCTATGAGGCGGATGTCAAGGAAAGAGTCAGGAATGCACAAGAAACAGACACATTCTTCCAGACCGTGACCTCGTACCTGGAGAAAGAACCCACAGGGATAAAGTATGAAGACTACCAGATGATAGATGGAGGTCTGCTAACTTACAGAAACAGATTGTATATTCCATATTGTGACGACTTGAAGAGGTTCATAATGGATGAACTACATAAAAGACCCTATACTGGTCACCCATGATACCAAAAGATGATCACGACCACCAGGAAGCAATTCTATTATCCTGGATTGAAGAAAGACATAGTTGAATACTTAGCCAAATGCATAGAGTGCCAACAGGTTAAAGTAGAACACCGACACCCAGTAGGATTATTACAACCTCTACCAATCCCGGAATGGAAATGGGAAACCATCTCCATGGATTTCATCACCGGATTACCAACCTCGACCAAACAGAATGACGCCATCATGGTAGTGGTGGATAAATTGAGCAAGTCCACTCATTTTATCCCCGTCAAGTCAACTTGCAAGGCAATAGACATCACCAACGTATTTATAAAGGAGATATTCAGACTACATGGCATGCCTAAAGAGATTGTGACTGACAGAGACACGAAATTTACTTCCAACTTTTGGAAATCCTTGATGGTTGGTTTGGAGACCAAATTATTGTTTAGCACAGCCTATCATCCTCAAACCGATGGACAGATGGAAAGAGTGAACCAAATATTGGAAGACATGCTAAGAATACATGTAATGCATCAACCCAAGAAGTGGGAAGATTACCCGCCATTAGTGGAATTCGCCTACAACAACGACTACCAAGAATCCCTGAAGACGAGTCCTTTCGAAGTCCTCTATGGTAGAACGTGCAACACTCCAGTGAGTTGGAGTAACCCCGTAAACAGAATTACTATTGGACCTGACATACTGAAAGAAATGGAACAAAAAGTGATTCATATAAAACAGAACCTGAAGGTCGCTCATAACAGACATAAAAGTTACGTCGACCGAAAGAGAACTCCAAGAGAATTCAAGATAGGAGACCACGTATATCTCAGAGTTAGGCCCAGGAAGAGTTCCCTGAGGATGGGAGCTTGTGCCAAGTTGGCACCTCAATATTGTGGACCCTTTGAAGTTCTAGATAGAGTGGGACCTGTAGCCTATAGGCTAGCCCTCCCTCCCATAGTAAAAGCACATCATGTTTTCCATGTTTCATTATTGAAGAAATATGTACATGATTCTAATCATATAATTGACTGGTCTATGATCCAGGTGGAACCGGAGGGAGAATTAATACCATAACCTCAATGCATACTGGACAGAAAGGAAACCCTACTCAGGAACTGAACCATTTCACAGGTCAAGGTGCAGTGGAAACATTTTGGCCCAGATGAGGCTACATGGGAAATGGAAGATGCCATGAAATAGGCATACCCGATTTTGTTTACTTCTATACATACACATCATATTGATAGATAGAACATCGAGGACGATGTTCCTTTAAGGGGGAGGGAATTGTAACACCCTGTTTCCCCCAGTCTGTAAAAATAACTATATTGGCCAAGAACTATGGCAAACTCAAAGATGTAAATGTTTGATTTGACAGACCTTTGTATAAAAGGTCGAAGAATGTAAATTATATCATGAATATGTGTCGCATGATTGTTGGGAGGGGGATGTGCTGAAAGAGACCACGATGGCTGATGAGAGGTGGTGGAAGGGGCCGGGAATGGCTGCGTTAACTTCCACCGAACTAAAACCATATTGGTTTGTACGTGTTCAGAAACCAAAGCTCACTCTCTGACCTCGGAATGAATTACCTGCTAGGATTGTAGGTGGGGAGGCTCCTCAAGTGAGGGGATGGGGGCGAACCGCCCATCCGTAGAAGCTCTCAGACCTAACCACGGACAGGGAAATTTGTGCCACACACAATCTTGCAGGGAAAAAGACAAGAGAGGAAGTGTGGTAGGGGAAAAAGGGAGGGGGAGCACGCGCGATAGGAATCGCGAAAGGAGAACCGGAGAAACTCTGCAAATACAAAGAGTCATGAACAGAGGAGAAGGGGAGTAACCTTCGTCCTTGACTTCTGTTGAGATGGAAGCAGGAGACTGAGTCTCAAGCATCGTGGTCTAGCTCAGGGGTGGCTAGTGGTAAATCCGGTTGGAATCACTGAGCCTACGGTTGGGTGGAAACGAGCACCCCTCTCAGTAGTCGCATCACACCTGGTGTTTTCTGATAAGTGTTTATATCTTGTATCTTGAATTGAATATCCTAGAACGCATGCTCATGTTTGTACACTCATAAATGGTTTTTATATAGAAGTGTTTGCCTGGTGTTTTGATTGGAAATAATGGATGCATGCTTATATTGATGTAACTACAAATCGGTTAATGTATAGAATGCATAAGTTTAGGATACGAGTACGTTCCCCTAAGGATTGACCCATCTAACTTGACTCGTGCTATGCCCTGGTTTATCCTCCCGAAGGCACCCTTTTTCGAGAAAGTTCCCTTGCATTCCAGATTCGGAGTGAGCCCCTTGAAAAGACTACCATTGTAGTAAATTCGCGAGTTTACCTTGCCCCTATCACGAAGTAAATGGGATTCGGAGTTTCGGCTCTCGGGAAACCCAAGTGCAAGAACCCTCGTCTTCGAACATCGCGAAGTGCCGACATGCGAAACCACGAAAAGAGATTAGTGTAAATGGGCTTCGGAGTTTTGGCTCCCAGGAATCCCAGGTGCGAGACCCCTCGTCTTTGTACATCACGAAGTCTCGATATGTGAAATCCCAAAGTGGAGTAGTGTGAAACGATTTCGGCCTTTCAGCCCTCGGGAAACCCAAGGGTATGAACCCCTCGTCCTCGCAAGTTGCGAAATCCTGGTGTGCGAAGACCTGGTATGTGAAATCCCGAAGCGGTGTATTGTGAAACGATTTCGGCGTTTCGGACCCCGGGAAACCCAAGGGTATGAACCCCTCGTCCTCACAAGTTGTGAAATCCCGGTATGCGAAGACACGGTATGTGAAATCCCGAAGCGGTGTAGTGTGAAACGATTTCGGGGTTTCGGCCCCGAGGAAACCCAAGGGTATGAACCCCTTGTCCTTGCAAGTTGCGAAATCTTGGTACGCGAAGACCCGGTATGTGAAATCCCGAAGCGGTGTAGTGTGAAACGATTTTGGCGTTTCGTCCCCTAGGAAACCCAAGGGTATGAACCCCTCGTCCTCGCAAGTTGCGAAATCCCGGTACGAGAAATCTCGGTATATGAAACTCTAAGTCGACTAAGTGTGAATAGGATTTCGGGTTTCGAGGTTTGAAGAGTCGAAGAACTCAACCCTCTTTCATTTCGAACTCTCGGTTTTCGAAGTCCTGATACGGCCAGGACCGTCGGACCAGGGTAGAAATTCGCAACTATCGATCTCAGCGAAGGTACGATTTCGGGTTTCGAGGTTTGAAGAGTCGAAAGACTCGACTCTCGGGCATCGCTGAGTCGCGAAATGCGAAAGGTGCCTCTTGGCTTAGCCAAGGGTCATAACCGATGAGCACATGGAGGTGAAGCCTGTGCTTGGTGCTTGAGTTGTACACAACGGATTTTCAATGAAAGAACCAGTGGATTGGTTTAGTGAAGGTCCCGATCGGAAGACCTAGCCTACGCTAGGACCTCGTAGGAATTCGGGGACTCTATCCCTCGATAAAGAAAGAGAAAGAAAAAGGCGAAAAGTCTATTATGTCGTAGTGGGTGTGTGACAGATACCATATGTAATGTCCCCTGCTTAGGGATTCAAGGTTTTAACAATAATTTGATTATCTGATTGATTTAGAAATTATGGTTATATGTCATCTGATTTCAAGTTCTGTTTTGATTGAGTTAAATCTAATTTCTTGTTTTGTCTCAGTATAATAAACAGTTAAATCTCGATCACCTAACAAATTTTCAAGATATAGTTATGTACTTTTTAACTTTCATTCATAAAATATAGTAATAAGTAAAATTAGTGAATTACCTGTTGAAGAAGAAGTTTGTCATGTTGAAACTGTCTACTTGAAACTGTTTTCTCCCAACCATCTAGGAACAGAACCTCTCCGGCTCCCTAGCTCGAGGAAATTATATTTCCTGCCCCCAAGCCCAAAATCTCAACAACAACAATCCACTAGTAAAAACCCACACACAAAAAAAAAAAACAGTTTTTGCAACCTCCCTCCTCTCCAAAATTTATGTTGTCCTTCTCTCCGTGGTTTCCTCTTCCTTTGCCTTTCCCAAAATAAATCCCCCCTTCCAAGTCCAACTCCCTCCTCCTTATCCTTCTCTCGCGAATCCCCCCATCATCAATTTTTTCCATCTACCTTATCTTTTGTCATAAATTCATACCATCCCCAACCACAAAAGAAATACTTAATTTTATTCATTGATACATTTCTTAAATCAGAAAATAATTAAATAAATACTTAAAACTACTTAGTTCAATAATTAGTTCAATTAGATTAACTAATAATTTAATCAATTAATTAAATTTTTAATACCTTAATAACTTATTTTACCTTACTTAATCAAATCATTAATTAATATACTTATTAATTAATTATTAATATACTTATTAATTAATTAATATACTTATTAATTAATTAATATACTTATTAATATACTTAATATCATTAATTAATTTACCTTACTTAATCAAATCATTAATTTTTAATACTTAATAACTTAATTTACCTTACTTAATCAAAATTTCAAACTTACTTATTACGTTATTAATTACATTTTATTACCTAGTATTAATTTTAATATAATATCAATCTAATTTATTAATTTCTTTTTATTATCTAATCTCAACCACTAAATATTTTATTCACATAACTCCTTATTCCTTAGTTTAGTATATCTCATTTCTATTTGAAAATTTCAAACTTACTTATTGCGTTATGAATTACATTTTATTACCTAATATTAATTTTAATATAATATCAATCTAATTTATTAATTTCTTTTTATTATCTAATCTCAACCACTAAATATTTTATTCACTTAACTCCTTATTCCTTAGTTTAGTATATCTCATTTCTATTTGAAAATTTCAAACTTACTTATTACGTTATTAATTATATTTTATTACCTAATATTAATTTTAATATAATATTAATTTAATTTATTAATTTCTTTTTATTATCTAATCTCAACCATTAAATATTTTATTCACTTAACTCCTTATTCCTGGTTATGATGTCCACTAGATGAAAGTTTATCAAAAAAATCTTTTATAAGATAAAATATGTAAATGTGGAAAATAAAAATTAAATTAAACGTAAATTATTACAAAGGCGTACACCTATTGGTAATGGGCACATTTAATAGGTTTTTAATTTTTAATACGTTTTCTATGGACGAGATTAAATATGTCTAGAATATTTTTATTCGTCACAATAAATGAATGACTCTGATTTCATCCATTAACTTCCAAGTTGTTATAAAGACATCTGTTTACATGTTTACTTTTTTACATTTACCTAATCATGTTTAAAAATTAATGTGTTCACTAACTTATTGCCACGTCTACCTAATTAAAAAATATTAAGGTATCTTCGTATTTCATGCTTGGTGGTCGTGTTTCTGTGCTGGCATCACCTTTATGTGTGGCAGAGTGACATTGCCAGCGGTCTTATGTAAACGAAAAGCTGCCATAATAAATTTGATTTTATTTTAATATGCCTTTCGACGTTAGTCAACCACGTAATTGTGGCTTTGCTAATATAAAATATTTTGGTGAATAGTTTATGAATGGAAGATAACCTGATAATTTTATTAATCATAATCAA
>ML796272.1:127764-155942 GCA_009831015.1 Picea engelmannii | reverse complement strand
GTTGTGAGTTCTTAAGAAGGACAGAATCGCTGAGGATTCTGGAAGACTCCGCCAGGTGGGCGTTGAGCGAGTGTGCGCAGACGGCACAAGGAGGAGGGAACCCTTTGAGTTCTGTCATCTGGAGGAAGAGTCCACAGAGGGACCTCTGCTGGGTTACTGAATACCCAGGAAGTCTCAGTGTAGGAGTGTGTGCAACAAGTTTTCATAAGGGACTTGTGAAGCGAGGACAAGCTCAGGAGGGATAGTTCCTTCGTGAGTCTGGGGAGAAGGACCCAGGAAAAGGTTCGAGCCAGAAAAATCTTTGAAGCAAAAGATTTATTTAGGGAGGAGAAATCGACGACCGGTCTTGCAAGGGAGAATTCGCGAAAACCCGTCGACCGTCAGATCTGGGAGAAGTTGCGCGGGAGTTAGCCTTTAGGTGTAGGAAGAAAGAGTCGAGGGCCATCGAAATTCGGCTATCGGGTTTTACGGAGGCTAGAGTTTCGCACCCGTTGAAATCGCGATTGGCAATTTCCCGAAGTCGTTGGAGCCGTCGATCGTCGTGAGGACACGTGGCATAGGATCCGGAGGAGTCGGGATTCGGCATATCGGGAGTTAGAGCACCTACCAGTTGGAACGGAAGTTTCGATGTCGCGATTCGCAATATCCCGCGAGGATCACCACCGTTGATTGCAGGGACGCGTGTCGGGAAATCCCATCATATCGGGGTTCGGAGAATCGGGGTTCTCGACAAGCAAGAACTCTTGTAGGATGGATCCGCGATCCACGAAATCCCGAAGGTGACGTGGCAGCGTGGGACCCCGGAAGCTAGTGGAATACAGGTGGCGCTGTATCGGGGAATCGGTACATCGGTACTTGGGGTTTGAAAATTCAGAGCGTTGATATTGTGAGTAGCGATATCCCGAAAGGGAAATCCCCGACAGGCGTGAGAACGTTGACCTTTGACCCATCGGGGTTCGGGGTTCTGATTTGCACAAAGTGCTTGCTCGTAAACTTCGCGATAACGCGAAGCCCAATTTCCCGAGGAGACTGCGAGAGATCATTAGAGTATCCTGTGGGTGACCTAAGGTCCCGATACGGGATTTGGAGGGCATATTATCTCTTCGGGCCTGAGTGAAAAAGAAGGTCCTGTTGAGAGCGGTTGGACCGTGAGGGTCACGACTGCGCCACTATCAAATGGTTCTTAAGCGATTGGACCCTACGGTTCAATATGCATAATGGTTTGATCATGATGGTTCTCACATCTGAGATCTACAATTTCTTTCAATTTAGTTTGTGAGATTTGTCAATAATATAATGATGTAGAATAAATACATTATGAGTTTTATGCAAGTGGGATGGTAGTACGGGGTGATAGGAAACAAGTCTAATTTTTTCCTAGATTTTAAACGGTCCTATAAATCGAGGTGACAACTTTGTCCATTTTCCAAACCAAATGGTTCTCTTATTAACCTTGATATGAATGAAAACCTTATTTCCCACTTTATAGCTTCAATCAATCCTATGTGCATCAATATAAAAAAAATTTCTATCATGTGCATCCCTTAGTCGTTGTCTAATATGCACCACATGTTCCTCCGTCTCTTGAATCAATTATGGCCCTACTATCACTTGGTCTTCTAACCTTTCCCAACTCAATGGTGTCATGCATGGCCTTCCATATAGAGCTTCATAGGGAGACATTCAAATTGAACTGTGAAAACTATTATTCTAGGCAAACTCTACCAAAGGTAAGTACTTCTCCCAATGGGTTTGATTATCCATAACATACATCCTAAGAATGTATTCCATAACCTAATTTACTCTTTCAATTTCCCGATCTGCTTCAAGATGATAAGCAGCTCTTAAGTTCAACCAAGTCCCCAATGTTGAATACAAACTTGTCCAAAACCTAGATGTGAATCGGGAGTCCCTATCTGAAATGATCTTCTTGGGTAACCCATGCAAATGGATGACTTCACTTATAAAAATATGTGCCATATCAGTGACATTATAAGTTTCTCTTACTGGAATAAAATGAGCACTCTTGGTCAACATATCCAATATAACAAGAATGGCATTGCGCCTTAGTAATGTGAGTGGAAATCCCACAACGAAATCCATAGAAATGACTTTCCACTTGGACATAGGAACATCATGCGGTTGTAGGAGACCTGTCAGGTGGTGATGATAAACCTTCACTTGCTCACACTCAAGTCACTTGGAAAAGAAATGGGCTACATCACGCTTCATGCCTACCGGGAAGAAAAGATTTTTCATGCCTGTGTACATTTTCTTCACACCCGGATGTGCATAGTAAAGTGCTCTATGAGCTTCCTTGAGTATGATGTTTCGTGTATCCCCACCCTTGGGGATCTACATCCTTCCTTGATATCTTAACAATCCATCTGCTTCAAGGTTATATCCTTCATACTTGGCTCTAATTTCCTCCCACTCTAGAGAGCTGAAGTAACCTTTAAATACAATTATCCCCAAGAAGTTTCCCAAACACTCGATCCCTCAAATTAACTTTTAAGGGCACCAAGGAGAAGACACATAGTCTCTTTCTCAGAGAATCCACAACCACATTCTCCTTTCCCTTGATTTAAGAAATTCCAAAATTGTACTCACTCATGAATTCACTCCATCGCCTCTGCCTAGCATTGAGATCCCTTTGAGTGAAGAGATGTTTTAAGCTTTCATGGTCTTTTTTGAGCTCAAAGCTTCGCCCCACTAGATAATGCCTCCAAAGATTCAGAGCAGCTACAACTACCAACTCTAAATCATGAGTAGCATATAGCTCCTCATGTTGCTTCAACTTTCTTGAAGCATACATTATCACTCCCCCATCCTCCATTAGCACGAACCCCAATCCTTGCTTTGAGGCATCCGTACAGACTGTGAAGTCTTTTTCCATGTCTAACACTCATAGAATTGGCACATTGGTTAGTAACCTCTTAAGCTCGATGAATGAAATATTGAATTCCTATGTCCATTCATACCTGACCCCCTTGTACTGCAAGGGTGTGATGGGTTTCTCTATCTTTGAGAACCCTTCCAAAAACCTTTGATAATAACTAGCTAGCCCCATGAATCTTCTCACCTCATGATCATTTTTCAGCAGTGTCCAATCCATAATGGCCTTCACCTTTTCCGAGTCCACAAAAATTCCTTCACCGAAAATGATATGACCTAAATAGTGAATCTCTTTCTGGAAGAAAGAGCACTTTGAAAACTTGTCATACAACTTGTTCTCTCTAAGGCATGACAATACCATTCACAAATGTTCCTCATGTTCTCTTTCGTTCTTGGAATAGATGAGGATATCATCAAGAAATACCTATACAAAGCGATCTAAGTACTTTCAGAATACACCATTCATGAGGCTCATGAATATTGTTGGTGCATTGGTAAAACCAAAAGGAACTACAATGAAATCGTAATGATCGAACGGATTTCGAAAGACGGTTTTAGGAATATCTCCTTCCTTAATCCTTAATTGGTGATACCATGATCGCAGATCAATTTTGGAGAAAACTGATACTCCTTTCATCTAATCAAAGAGATAATATATCCATGGTATTGGGTACATATTCTTCACCATTGCACGGTTCCAATCCTTATAATATATACACAGTCGTAAGGAACCATCATTCTTCTTGACAAATATAACAGGTGCACCCTGAGGTGAAACACTAGGCCTTATTAGCCCTAAGTCAAGTAATTCCTTCTACTGCATCTGCAACTCACAAAGTTTCTGGAGCCGTCATCCTATACGATGTCTTGAAAATGGGTTCCACACCAGGTTTTAGCTCGATGGTAAAATCAAGCTCCCTCTCAGGAGGTAACCCTGGCAACTCTTTTGAAAAAACACCCTTAAATTCCGACAAAATTGAATATTGATCCATAAATGGTCCTTTCCCTTCATTGACTGCTTCCACTACATATAATTGACAACCTTGACTCATGCAATGTTAACCTTCATTTTCCATATAAGGCATAGAGACACCTTCCTCTATATACCATGGATCTCTACTGACCTTCCTCCATCATCAGCACAAAACACTCTCTTTTCAAAACGATGTACCATAACTCGATGGGCTTCTAACCAATCCATCCCGATGATTAGATCATATGTCCCTAGGGCAGTGAAATACACCTTCAACCTAGTAGTACACACCCCCAAGTCTATAAGACAATTATAAATGCTTGATCCTACTGCTTGTTTCTCTCCCAAAGCCATCTTGACTTTTTTAAAGTCATCATGCTCGTAGGCTGTCAATCCACACTTTTCTAATGCACAAGGTGAAATGAAACTATCTATAACACCATAATCAAATAAAATTTTAACATTGACATGATTTAGCGCACCTGACGACTCCACCATAGTGGATTGATGTTCTTCCTAATGGTTATTAACTACTGCATAAATATCGTGGCTACTACTCACTCTTTCCATGGAGGTCTTTCCTTCTCTATGCACAAAGCTTGATTGTGACTCTAGACAGTCACACTGATAATGGGGTCCTCCACACCCCCAACAAGTAACATGAGATGGAGCCTGCACACTACCTTGTGAAGGTCTCTGAAATGAGTTCCTTCCCCTGGAACCCCTTCCCCTACTAACTACTCCCAGAGAAGGTCGTGGACTTGCTTGTGTGACGGGTGATGAGTGAGATGTTGCACTCGTTTCCATTGAAATAATTGTTGCAACCACTCTAGATGTAGCTCTATTTCCATAAGATGGTGGCTTAGAGATTTCTCCCTTGGAGAAGGTCCTAGGGGCCTTCCCCACAAATCCAGGATGTTGTTGAAGGGTTGATCTCATACATTTGTTTAATCTCATATGCTCTTCTGGGTAACGGGCATTTTCAACTGCTTCAGCTACTGATGATGGTTTCCACATCTGGACCATGGCCCTTATCTTAGGGTTTAACACGTATAAAAAAAAATCTTCTTGTCATTGATCAGTATCCATGTATGAGACGTACTTTACTAACTCCATGAACCTGATTTCTACTCTTCCACAGTTATGTTTCCCTAAATTAGGGCATGAAATGCTCATCCCTATTGTTCCTCATAGTAAGCAGGAAAATATTTCCTCTGTAACCTTTCCTCAAAGATATCCCATGAGACGGTGTCTCGGGTAAGGTGTAACTGCTTCTTCAGATTACCCCACCAGTTCAAGGCACTGTCCCTCAAATGAAATACTTTTATCTTATCTTTTGACGTGGAAGCATAGTCTCTCAGGGAAAACATTTTGTCATTCATTCCAACCATGCCTTAGCACATTCACTTGGATGTCCTCCGACAAAATATGGGAGTTTGATTTTCTGTAGTTCTCTGGTGATGTCCCCTGGTGGAGGTCCTCCCTCTAAGTCCCTTGATGCTTCTGTGTTACCCACTCCAGATGATGGGTGTTCCACTTCCACATCTGTTGATTGGTGCCCCTTTAATGTCTCATTAATATCCTCTAAGGAGCGCAAAATGAGAGCAAGCTCAGGAAATGGCAGTGGCAGTGCTGGCATCGGTGGTCCTTACAATGATGCCCCATGGCCTCGATTTCCTCGAGTCATAGCCATATTGAATAACTGAATCTGTATCCAACCAAATGATTATTAGAAAAGGGTTTAAGGAATTCAATTTTTTACTTAAACTTATACTTGTAAATGTGAGGTTTTGTGTAAGTTTATTTATACTTCTTTGTAAACAGAGATTACTCCCATAAGGTACATGGATTTGGTCAGGGTTAAATCATATAAGCTTGGTAACTTCGTCCCGATACCTACTAACTCTCTCGCCTTACTAGCTATGTTGGTGATGCGAAGTACTCGTCAATTACCCTAACTTACCTAGTTAACCAAGTGTCTAACCCTTCCCTATGTCGATACACAACATTCACATTAATAGTCCTTAGAATATTGTTGTTATATATCCTTGTAATGCCTCAATTTCCATGTGGTTACCATTCATTACATTAATTTTAGTTATCCTACTATTTAAACATCCATTTATCACTTCCTTATCTATTTTGTAATAAAATACACATGACCATATGAATAATCATTTACCATTTATTAGTCCCTGTCATAGGCATAGAGGGACTATAGCGATCGATAATTTGTTGACTACATATTAGTTTGTCCTTTGACCATAAATATTTGCATAATACCTATTGTTGGAGCTAGGGAATTAAAAGCATATATTTTATATAATAAAAAGTAGCATATATGTACTGATATGATTAAATAAGAGATTGGAGGTCTTATTGTCGACTTTGCTATTCCCAATGTTTTATATGGGAACATATCCAAACTTTTTCTCGTATACAGTGTTTTTGAATATTATATTTTTCCTATGTATTGCTTGAAGGTGGATTAATTGATCAAGGGATCAAATTTTGCTCAATTTTCCAAGTGCTCGGAATGTGATGAAAACCGTGCCATTGCGCCTGTCTCATCTTCCTGATTCCGGCGGTATATTTACTTTCGCAAACAGAGTCTGTATGGAGGAGATATCGCGATCTGTCCGCCAAGCCAAATAGGCAAAAATTTGGGATGCTGACTGTACCTGTCCGTACAGTCCGTACGGCCACGTGGCAGGGTCGTACCATCATGAGGACGTGGCAGATTTTTATTGGTTGGTTGATAGCGTATTGAATGGTGACACGTGTCCGGTTGCTGGCGAGTTATATGAGGACATGTGGCCCAATCTCTGGGTGCCACGTGTCCCCTCATCATTGGTTGATATGATTGTATAAAATTATATGGGGAGTCCGCGGGGTTCGACCCTGGGACCTCCCCCAACGTAAACACTTCATAACTCTCCGCTAACCAAAGTTCCACTGTTTGCGCCTTGTCAACTATACCACAAAGTATATATTTATGTTGAAAGTTATGCCAACGGGAAAGGGGGGTCGGGTCGGGGCCTAGCCCCGACCCGTGGACGTATTACAACAACATATGACCCACATGTTTATCGGCCCGAATGTTTGGCGCGCGTGCGCGTTCATTCATATATTATATTGTATATTGTATTGCAATACTTTGAAATTTCAATGTATTTGTTATATATGTTATGTGTTAGCGTGGGGTTTTGAACCCACGACTCATATGTTAAGTGTTGGCGCGCAGTTCAAACGGTTTGCACGGTTCAAACGGATTAACTCTTTTTTTCCCCATATTTTGGTCCTATGGCCATATGACCGAATGCCGAGGCGGTTAGGGGCTGGAGGTGCCTTAACCGTCCTACGGTTTGCACCGTTGGCGCGGTTGCGCCCGGTGCCAAGTTTTTACGCTTAAATGAGCGTGTGAGCCAGGTTTGAAGCACAAGGGTGTGATTTGTAGAACCAGAGACAGCAAAGTTGAAGAGGGAGACTTCAAGGAGGCTATCTTCTTCATTTTTCGACCGATTGAGGTGCCGAAAGAGCCCAGACAGGGGTTTTGGGACGCTGCGGAGCCATTGGAGTAGTTGGTTTGTCATTTTGAGCATTGTAAGGCATGTTTTTGAGCACTTTGAGCAATTTAATAATAATGATCCATTGGAAGCTGGACCAGGAGACGTAGCCCGGAGTGGGGTGAACTCCTTTATCAAGTTGCTATGTTTATGTGCTGATGCTTAATGTTTTATGCTACTGTCTATGTGCATTTTTACATAAGTAATCCTTAATTATGTGTTGCAAATTGATCCAGTTGCTTTAAAACACATAACATTTCACTTGCAATAATTATTCAAGTTTTTCAAGTCTTCTTCATTTTTAGATCATTAATGCTAACATTAGTTCGAATGTTTGTGTTAGCATTTTCTGCTAGCTTAATATATCCGTAAGTTTTTATTTGTACTAATCATATTGAAATGTTTTGATATCCTTGCCGCATGTATTTGTATTGAAATGTATTGACACTTATTTCAAAACACCTCAATAGGCCTGACAACTTAAATGTTTACATGACGCAAGGTCCTCCAACAGGCCTGACAGCTTAAATGTTTGCACATCGCAAGGTCCTTGGACAACCTAACAGCCTTAAATGTTTATCTAAATACACTTCTCGGAGTACATTTTTCCTCGAAATTTTTCATACAATGTTACAGTGAATTTGCACAGTGTTGTTATCCACCGCCAGTTGAATAGCCATTGTATGTTTCATCCTTCTTCTACCTTTGCAATGAAATTTTGTCATCGTTGAAGCTACATACATTGTTTACTAGTTCGGTGAGTGCTTCTTCTTCATTGGTTCATCGGTTGTTGGTTGTTGTTGTTTCGTTCTCAATTCGACCTGGGCTTCTGCATTTCATTGTTTCGGAGTAAGTTTCCATGCCATAGTTTCATTTTCTATTCCTTGTTTGTTGTTCAGTGTTTGCAGTTTGCAAGTAAGAATGTTTTCTTATTTGTAGCGGCATGGTCGTCGTATGTTTCCGGTTCCTTATGTGCTTCGGATGCAGTTTCATAATCGTTGGAGATACATATGTTATTAACTGGCTCAGTGGTTCTTGTTGGTTCATTGGTTTGTGGGTTGCTGGTTCTATTTGTTTGGCTTGGGTTTATGCTTTGGGGACCTGGGGGTGCAGTTCAGGTTGTTCATGCTTTCTCGCTGGTTTGGTGCTTGTTGTTTTCTTTTGTTTGATTCGGCCTTGCAGGGTTGGGGTCTGGCGTCGATGGTTGGAGCTTTTTTTTCTTTTTTAGGATGATTATTTTTTGGGGGGTGCTTTACGGTGTTCAGCCCCTGCACCCATGAGTCAACATGTAGTTGTGTTATTTTCTCTGTCTATCGAGGTCGATATTTGTTCTGCTATGAGATTTTTTTGGTGCTTCATTGCTGGCATGAAAGAAAATAGTTGCATGCAAAATTGTTGGAGGAGTACATGTGAAATTGCAATATCCGTTGTTTTTTTGTTAGAATAAAGCATATGTAGGGTACATTTATAAAGCAAGTATGGTTAGATGTACCCATATGACATTACATGTTCTTTCTCCTATACATAGACTGGTGTGCACATGATACAATTTGTGTTATACTTGAGCTATGATATGTACAACAAAGATTCTACAAGATTATATTTCGATGTCTGGAAGCATGTCTGGGTAGTTTTCCACGGAAAACCAAAAACTTGTATCGTGGGCACAACAGTTTGTGTAGAGGATAAAGAACATTTATTTCCATTGGCGGAAGCATATATGGATAATTTTCCACAGAAAACCAGAAATCGTTTAGCTACGACCATGTAATTTCGTAATATTTTGTGGCTTGTAATATATTTTGGGCAGGGCAAAAAAAATTACACGTTTGCATCTATGGATGCAGAAGCACAAAGGTTCACGTTTCTGCCTATCTTCTAGACTGTTCATTGAGTCTCTTTTACTCTATGTACATATTTCTTATTCTCCGGTGGATACCAGCTTCCATTCATGTTCGTTGTATTTTGTGCGTTCCCACATTCAAACAAACAAAATAGCTGGAGAAAACGAAGGAGTCTTGACTACATCGATTGAAGAGGACATAGAAAGGTGCATGCTTGTACTATTATTTCATATTGTGTTGTTTTGTATTTCATTTATTGTCTGTTTATATGTTCACTTAGTTTATTATATGTACATGTTGTGTGCCTTCCTACATGGTAACTTATGTTCATTACATGCCTTCCTCGATACTAACCTGCTTCATGTCCATTGTGTTTTCGCTGCACTTCTACATTTAAATAAAGAGAGTGGTTGGAGATGATGATGGGATCTTTTGTGGGTAAATAACCCTGTTTCTCTTTCTTTTACATCTATGTATTCATTATAAGTTATCTTCAATACATGCCTTCTTGCATACTAACCTACTTCATGTCCGTTGTGTTTTCGCTGCATTGTTGCATTTAAACAAACATAATGGCTGGAGAGGACGATGGACTCTTTGGCGGGTAAATAGACCCGTTTCTCTTTCTTTTAGATGTTTGTCTTCATACTAACTTGCCTTCATGTCCATTGCATATTTGGTGTTGCTTCCTTGGAAAAAACAAGTTGCTTGGACAGGAAGATAAATTGTTTTGTGCAACAGTAGAGGGTTCTGTGGTACAATCTTCTAAAAGGTATACCGACCGTGCTGGTAAATTAAATATGTAAACTAGGTGGGGGCATATAATATTAGACTTGAAAACGTTGGGTTCGTAGCAATGGGCCTTTCTACTCTCCCTATTTCTACTTTTTCCATTTTCTATTATCCCTTTTTTTTTCTAATTCATCTGCTTAGTGTTGTTTCCGAAAATTCCTTGGTGCGTCGGTTGGCAAACTAACAGTTTCACATCTATGGTATCCCTTCTACCTTATTCCATAGTTACCCACTTTGTCGATTGCGGCTGTCGGGCTGACAGGTTCAATATTGCTTCCCTGGCTTCCGAGGGTCCGCGATATACAGATTGGCCATGGTGCCTCGCCCTCACACCCTATTTACTGTTAAACATTTTTCCAGTTAAAAAAATCAGATGCATACAATTTTATGTTTATTTAGTCCTTCTAATGGACAATATACAATGCAAATGCTTGTTTAGTCCTGATGTTCATCTACACTTGCTTGCATCAAAAAAAGTTGGACTAGTGACATGGGCATGAGCAGTTAGTCATCCCAGACATCAGTAGATTGACAAGGCCAAAGGTAAAGATGCATATGCTCTTCTCTTACTATGTTTACCAAAGAAATATCCTCGGCTATATATTCATCTATGGAATGGTGAATATGTTGATGTCATCTGCAATACATGGTTTTCAGTTCACAAGAAGTGTCAACAAGTACAAGCGAGACGTCGAATGTGTTGAATGTTCCGCAGACTAAGTGGTGTGGTTGCAAAACTTTGGCTCCATAGTTCATCGAAGCTATGCGTGTACTTGTAGATTTATGCCAGTGAAAGAAGAATATATATATATATATATATATATATATATATATATATATATATATATATATATATATATNAATATATATATATATATATATATATATATATATATATATATGCACAGTACCATTCACTTTAGTTTTCCTGTTCAAAAAATGTCACCAGGTCTAGAGTTGTAACATCCAAAGTACTATCAATAGAGGGCTTGAATAGCCGTCGAACTGGACAAGTGTTTGTCGGGGACATAATGGTCATTTATAGCACCTACTTGGAGAAGACAAACAAAAGTAGATCCATTATGCATGCTGACATGATAGACAAGGAAGCCACGATGACAATGGCACTGACTATTCCTCCACAACTTGTCCAGAAACATGCATAAAATATATTTTTGGGTAATGGGATATTCATTACAAATTTTAATATATTTCCCAAAATAATATATGACTGTGGTGATTGTGATCGAATTATTTCGCTCAACGAAACAAGTATTGTGGAAAAGAATTATGTTGTTTGTTCAGAATATCGTTTCGTCTCGGACTCGACTATCAGCCAGCTTGCACAGAGCACTGACATTTACCTAATCAGAACGATTGGCGTGGCTATCACACTGGTGAGAAAACTTGGCTCGCAACACATTCTCCATATAAAGGATGGAGAGTCGGACAACGACAAGGCAATGGTACCGCTTTTCATATTCATTTTTGTCCTTTATTTTTGCATGTGCATGTATCGGGTAATTAACTCAAATATTTCACTATTCCATGTTGCAGATGCAATTGTTCGATACATATTCAAATTTGTTTTCGTCAATGGAGAAGCAATTGCATAAAGGGAATATTCCACTTATGCTCTTCAAAAATATAACAAAGAAAAGGGATGTTAGAGAAAGGATCTTTCGGACAACCCAGGCAATGTTTGTAACAGAGTTGCGAGCATATATAGTAGAGGATCTGAAGAAAATAGCTAGCTCTACAACTGTTGTGCATATACATCCACAAAATCATCCTCACTTTGCTTATAGAAATAGCCTTGAACAAATTTATGCGGCTTGTTTTATTTATTTATTATTTTTTTAAGGGGAGCGGGGGGGGTGCAGTTATGTATTATATTGTTCAATGTATTAATTCCTATGCTCGTGTTGCCACGTTGAAGGTGTTTTAGTTGCAACCGATGTGTACTCAACCCCCTTTGAACTTGTATGTGCAAAATGCAACTCTCCTACTTCTGCCTCCGCTTTGATAAGTGATGATATGATTGATTGTCTGCGATGCAGTGAAAAATGTCCATATATATATGGGCATTGCATCAATGTTGTCATCCGAACCGTGGACAACACAATCGTGCATTGTACGGTTACGTAGACTCTATTAGAAAATGTGCTTCCTAAGTTGGCAGAGTTGTCGTATGAAACGTATCTACAGAAAAAGGAAAGCAATATCTACATGTTGCGGGACCTTAGGATACACAACAAATTCACCTTAAATGAGGACAATACAATTTTTCATATCGACTGAAGAAGGGAAAAACAAATATATCAAACTTTGTCAGGAAACTAAAATACCTCATGTGTCTCTGTAATATTTCTTCAACATCCAGATGAATGTTCATCAGACTCGGCTAGTTGGGATTGCACGCCCATAACATTGTTCAGTCCAAAAAATGGGAAGCATGGATGCAAACCCCATATATCCCATGGCCCCGGTTATTTTCTACTGGGAACATGTACCAGATGCAAGAGAAAATGAATGCAACGACTTCTTTTCTTTGTATATCAAATTGTTTGGTGCAAAGGTGGATGTGTCCTACTCTATGGAACCTTGTGGGAACTTGCTTATGACTTGTTTGAAGTTTAGTTGGTTCTTGGTTGTGTGCTTCGTCTGACAATTTGTATATCACGGAACTCTGAGTGTTGTTTGGAGGACACAGTACAATAGAATTGATTTTTTTGGCCAGCTAGCCCACAAATCCGCCTGATAATTTCTATGGCGTTGTGATGCAAATCTAGTATGTGGCTTGTTTTGGCAGTTTTCCTTGATCGATGAAATCAGTAAAATTAATCTCCTAGAATAATTTGAAATCAACGAATATATACTATGTAAAGTGCAATTGTGCTATCATATCAACAAGAGGCCCTTAAAATTCAAATTGGTCGGTGTTTTAGCATTTTTTCTTAATCCATGAACTTGGTAAAATAATCTCCTGGAATAATTTGAAATCAACGAATATATACTGTGCGAAGTGAAATTGTGCTATCATATCAACAAGAGGCCCTTAAAATTCAAATTGGCCCTTGTTATGCTTGCAGTGATAGAATTTTTAAAAAATTTCTTTTGTTTCCTTCCTTTTTTTAAAATAAGCGATTTAACATCCTTTGATAATTTTATGTAATTCAATTGTACAATATCAATATTTAATATTAATAATTTAGTATTTGAAAATAATGTTTTTAGATAATGTTAGATAGGATGACCATCTGTAAACAAACGCAATGTTGAGCCTGCCAGTCCTGGAGTCTTTTTGTGAACTCCGAGTGTTGTTTGAAGGACATGGGACAATAGAAGTGCAATGTTAAGCCAGAGATCCCGCAAGTCTGTCTGTCAACTTGTATATCGCGGAAGTCTGGGTGCTATTTGTAGGACACGGAACAATAGAGGCTCAATTTTGAGCCCGCCAGGCCGAGAACCTGCGATCCAAAAAGTGGCTAAGTATGGAATGAAGGATCTGTGCATGCTCTAGAAAATCTCATGTCCATACTTTATAAAAGTACAAGTTTACAATGTATTTCTCGTTTGTTAGAAAATTTGTAGGTGCAAAAGTTGGCGGATGCACGTGTTCAGATTTCCACTTACTTTTATATCACTAGCCCGACCAAATTTTACAAACTTTATTGTCTAATTAAATTCTGCAATATCAATATTTAATATTAATAATTTAGTGTTGAAAATAATGTTTTTTGATCATGTTAGATAGTTGATAGGGATTACTATCTGTGAACCATGGCAATCTTGAACCTGCCATCCCTGGAGTCCATCTATAAATTTGTATATCGCGGAACTACGAGTGTTGTTTAGAGGACACAGAACAATAGAAGTACAATGTTGAGCCATCCAACCCGCAGGTCCGCTTGTAAATTTGTATATCGTGGAATTGTGGGTGCTATTTGTAGGGCGCAAAACAATAGAGGCCCAATTTTCATCCCCTCGGCCCGAGAACCCGCGATCCAAAAAGTGGTCAAGTATGGAATGCGGGATCCGTACATGATCTATAAAAATTTCATGTCCATACTTTATAAGAGTACATACTTAGTATGTATTACCCATTTTTCGAAAAAAAATTAGGTGCGGAAGTTGGCGGATCCACGACTTTAGATTTCACTTACTTTTATATCACCAACCCGACCGACCGCTTCCCCGTTTAATATTGTAATAAACGAATATAAACTGGCCCAAGTCCAAATGTGCTATGACATCAACACGAGGGCCTTAAAATTCAAATAGCTCGCAAGTCCTCTTGTCAATTTGTATATCGCGGAAATGTGGGTGCTATTTGTAGGGCACAGAACAACAGAGGCCCAATTTTGAACCCACCAGGCCGAGAAACTGCGATCCAAATAGTGTCTAAGCATGAAATGAGGGATCCATACATGCTCTATAAAATCTCATGTCCATAGTTTTTAGAAGTACATCTTTAGTATGTATTACTCGTTTCCTCCGAATGTTGTTTAGAAGACACGGAACAATAGAACTGCAATGTTCAGCAAGCCAGCCCACAAGTTCGCCTGTCAATTTGCATATCACGAGACTCTGGGTGTTATTTGTAGGATACAGACCAATAGAGGCCCAGTTTTGAGCACGCCAGACTGAGAACCCACGATCGAAAAAGTGGCCAAGTATGGAATGCGGGATCCGTGCAAGCTCTATAAAAACCTCATGTCCATAACTTATAAGAGTACATACTTAGTATGTATTACTCGTTTTTTGGAAAAATTCTAGCTGCGGAAATTGGGGGATTCACAACTTTAGATTTCAATTACTTTTATATCACTAGCTCGACCGACTGCTTCTCCGTTTGATATTGTAAGAAACAAATATAAACTGGCCCAAGTCCAATTGTGCTAATACATCGACACGAGGCCCTTAAAATTCAAATAGTCCACTTGTCAATTTGTATATCGCGGAACTTTGGGTGTTATTTGTAGGGCACGAAACAACAAAGGCCCAATTTTTAGCCTGCCAGCCCAAGAATCCGCGATCCAAAAACTGGCTAAGTATTAAATGAGGGTTGCGTACATGCTCTATAAAATCTCATGCCCATACTTTATAAAAGTGCATATTTGGTATGTATAACTCGTTTCTTGCAAAATTTTCTAGGTGCGGAACTTGACGGATACACGTGTTCAGATTTCCACCCATTTTTATATCAGCAACCCGACCGACCTCTTTCTCGTTTCATATTATACAAAATTTTTGGAACGCAAGTTTCCGAATACGCGGGTTTTTCTTTGAAATAAGATATTTCACATCCTTTAATAATTGTATGTAATTAAATTGTACAATATGAATATTTTATATTAATACTTTAGTATTGAAAATAATATTTTTAGGTAGTGTTAGATAGTTGATAGGGATCAACATCCGTAAACAATCACAAGGTTGAGCCCACTAGCCCTGTGTCTATCTGTGAATTTGTATATGGCGGAACTCTGAGTGTTGTTTGAACGACACTGAACAATAAAAATGCAATGTTGAATGAGCCAGGCGGCAAGTCTGCTTGTCAATTTGTATATCGCAGAACTCTTGGGTGCTATTTATACGTCACGAAACAATAGAGGCCCAGTTTTGAGCCTGCCAGCTTGAGAACCCACGATCCAAAGATTGGCTTGAGTATGGAATGCAGGAACAATACATGCTCTATAAATCTCATGTCCGTACGTTCTAAAAGTAGATTTTATGTATTACTCATTTTTTTCGGAAAATTTCTTGGTAAGGAAGTTGGTGGATTCATGTATTCAGATTTCACTTACTTTTATATCACCATCCCAACCGACCAACGACTTCTGTGTCTCATATTGTACAAACCTCATTGTCTAATTAAATTGTACAATATCAATATTTAATATTAATAATTTAGTATTCAAAATAATGTTTTTAGATGATGTTAAATACTTAATAGGGATTAGCATCCATAAACAATGGCACTCTCGAGGCCGCCAGCCCTAGAGTCCATATGTCAATTTGTATATCGCAGAACTCTGAATACTATTTGTATGACATGAAACAAAAGGAGTGCAATGTTGATTGAGCTAGCTCGCAGGTCCGCTGACCAATTTGTATATCGCGGAATTCTAGATGCTATTTGTAGACCACGGAACAATGTATGCCCAATTTAGAGCTCGCCAGTCCGAAAACTCGCGATCCAAAAAGTGGCCAAGTATGGAATGCGGGATCCGTACATGCTATATAACATTTCATGTTCATACTTTATAGTACATATTTAGTACATATTCAAGGGAAAGGAATTCCCTCTATAGTTATGTGCCCTACAAATAGCACCCACAGTTCTGCACTATACAAATTGATAGTCATACTTGCGGGCTGGCTGGCTAATAAAATGCCTCGAAATTTCGCAATAGACAAATTGACAGACGAAGACACTTCTCCGACCATGAATTCCCAGTAGGCGGGCTCTAGATTAGACTTCTATTGTTCCATGTCTTGCAAACAGTACCGTCACTTCCACGATAATTTACAACTAGACTCAGATCACACCCTCTTACGTATTACGCTCCACCTATCATGCCCTCTTCTGTGGTATACATTTTGCAGTGAAAACTTCTGCTAAATACAATTTAACCATCGGGTCCTCACGTCTTCTGTGGAACTATTTTAACCCCATTTTGAAGCCCATCTATCTGCTTTCCATTTTTCTCCATTTCTTCGAATTTCTTTGGCGGATCGTCGGTTTGGCGGGTTGAAGAAATATTCAGTTCCTTGTTGTTTTTTCTTGTGCGTGTACCCCTTTGCAATTAGCAATTAGCAATTATATATAAGATCTTATTTCTAGGCATGCAATTAGCAAGTGCTAATTTCAAACATCATGGAATGTCATTTGCGCGTTGTCGGGTTGGTCCCTTCACAAAAACTTCAATCCTCACTTCTGAGAACGAGTTCGCCGGACCATTTTTCTATTCCATACTTAGCCACTTTGTTGGAATTACACAAATATACAAACTGGCCACTGAACTGCCCCATCATGATCTCTTCTATTTTACACGTTTTGCAGTCAAAAATTCTGATCCATAAAATTTGACTGTGGAACACTCGCCTCTCCTGATTATCCTCGTAACACTTTTTTGAATCTCGTCCGACCGCTTTTCAGACCTTGTCATTCTTTCTTTTGTCTCCCCTGTCTCCGTCACCTTCGCACTTGTCTATAATAAAAGAAAAAAAATAGTTATATATATATATATATATATATATATATTATGGATCCCTCATTCCATACTTAGGCAGTTTTTGGATCGTGGGCTCACGGTCTGGCAGGCTGAAAAGAGAGTCTCTATTATTCTGTCTCCTACAAATAGCACCCAAACTTCCACAATATACAAATTTATAGTGTTCTAGAACATATGTGGATCTCTCATTCCATACTTGGGCACTTTTTGGATCGTCGGTTCGCGACTTGGCAGGCTGAAAATTAAGTATCTATTGTTCTGTGTCCAACAAACACCACCTAGAATTCCTTGTCCTACAAATAGCACCTAGACTTCTGCGATATACAAATTCACACGCGGAATTGTGGACATAGTCTATATAAAGTATGGAATGAGATTTTATACAGCATATGTGAATCCCTCATTCCATACTTAGACATTTTTTGGATCGCAGGCTCGTGGCCTAGCGGGCCGAAAATAGAGTCTTTATTGTTATGTCTCCTACAAATAGCACTCAGACTTCCACGATATACAAATTTATAGTGTTTTAGAACATATGCGGATCCCTCATTCCATACTTGAGCACTTTTTGGATCGCGGGTTTGTGACTTGGTGGGTTGAAAATTAAGTATCTATTGTTTTGTGTCCTACAAATAGCACCTAGACTTCCGAGATATACAAATTGACACAAGGACTTTTGGACATAGTCTCTATATAAAGTATGGAGTGAGATTTTATACAACATATGCGGATCCCTTGTTCCATACTTAGGCAGTTTTTGGATTGCGGGTTCCCGGGTTGGCGCGCTGAAAATAGAGTCTCTATTGTTTCGTCTCCTTCAAATAGCACCCAAACTTCCGCGATATACAAATTGATAGGTGGACTCAAGCTGGTTGGCTGAAATTTGCACTTTTATTGTCCCGTAGCGATCCTGTATGAATTTCAAATTTAACGTTTTTTTATTATTGGGGGCTCTAGGGCTGGCGAGCTGGAAATGGGGCGTCTATTGTTTCGCGCTTTACAAACACATTTTTCTAGAACATATGTGGATCCCTCATTCCATACTTCGACACTTTTTGGATCGCGGGTTCGCGACCTGGCGGGCTGAAAATTAAGTATCTATTGTTCTGTGTCCCACAAATAGCACCTAGACTTACGCGATATACAAATTGACACATGGACTTGTGGACATAGTCTCTAAATAAAGTATGGAATGATATTTTATACAACATATGCGGAGATCCCGTATGAATTTCATATTTAGCGAATTTTTTTTATCCGGAGCTCTTGGGCTGGCGGACTGAAAATTGGGCCTCTATTGTTCCGCGTTGTACAAAAACATTGTTCTAAAACATATGCGGATCCCTCATTCCATACTTGGGAACTTTTTGGATCACGGGTTCGTGACCTGGCAGGATGAAAATTAACTATCTATTGTTCTGTGTCCTACAAATAGCACCTAGACTTCCGCGATATACAAGTTGACACACAGACTTGTGGACATTGTCTCTATATAAACTATGGAATGAGATTTTATACAACATATGTGGATCCCTCATTCCATACGTAGGCAGTTTTTGGTTCGCGGCCTGGCAGGCCGAAAATAGAGTCTCTATTGTTTTGTCTCCTACAAATAGCACCCAAACTTTCGCGATATACAAGTGGACAGGTGGACTCAGGCTAGTTGGCTGAACATTGCAGTTTTATTGTCCCGTAGAGATCCCATATGAATTTCATATTTATCGATTTTTTTTTATCAGGTCTGTGGGCCTCGCGGGCTTAAAATTGGGCCTCTATTGTTCTGCGTTGTATAAACACCAGGCACATCTCCGCGATTTACAAATTGACAAATGAACCTGTGGGTTGCGTTACTCAACCTTGCAGTTTTCATTATTCCTTGTCCTCCGAATAACACTTGGAGTTCTACGATATACAGATTGACATATGGACTTGAGGGCTGGCGGGTTCAAGTTTGCCATTGTTTACAGATACTAATTCCTATCAACTATCTAACATATCTAAAAACATGTTTTTCAATACTAAATTATTAATAATAATTTTTTCTATTACATAATTTAATTAAACGAGAAAGTTTGTACAATCTAGTCGGGTGACTGATATAAAAATTTTCCAACAAACGAGCAATACATAGTAAACATGTACTTTTAGAAAGTATGGACAAGATATTTTATAGAGCATATGCAGATCCCTCGTTCCATACTTGGGCACTTTTTCGATCGYGGGTTCTTGGCCTGGTGGGATGAAATTTGAACCTCTTTTGTTCGGTGTCCTGCAAATATCACCCAGACTTCCACAATATACAAATTGATAGGTGGACTTGCAGATTCCATGTCTGGCGGGTTCAAGATCGYAATTTTTTAGCAATGCTCATCCTATCTAACTTCAGCTAAAAACATTATTTTCAGATACTAAAATATTAATATTAACTATTGTTATTGTACAAGTGAATTACATTAAATTATTAAAGGATGTTAAATCGCTTATTTTTTAAAAAATGAAGGAAACACATTTTTTTTTTGTAAAATTCTATCACCGCAAGCATAACAAGGACCAATCTGAAGTTTAAGGCCCTCTTTTTCATATGATAGCACAATTGCACTCCGCACAGTATATATTTGTTGATTTCAAATTATTCTAGGATATTAATTTTACCAAGTTCATTGAATAAGAAAAAATTGTGAAAACAACGATCAATTTGAATTTTAAGAGCCTCTTCTTGGTATGATAGGATAGTTGCACTTCACACACTATATATTTGTTGATTTCAAATTATTTCACAACAATAATTTGACCAAATTCATCGATCAAGGAAATTTGCCAAAACAAGTCACATAGTACATTTGCGTCACAACGCCATAGAAATTATCAAGGGGATCTGCGTGCCAGTTGGCCAAAAAAATTCAATTATATTGTTCTGTGTTCTCCAAAGAAGAGTTGGAGATCCACGGTATACAAATTGATAGATAAACTAGATAACCAAGAACCAACCATACTTTAAACATCCCAGAAGAAAGTTCCCAAAAGGTTCCATTGAGCAGAACCCATCGACCTTTGCACCAAACAATTTGATATACAAAGAAAAGACGTTGGCACATTCCTTTTCTCTTGAAATGAACATTCATCTGGATGTTGAAAAAATATTACAGAAAGACATGAGGTATTTTCGTTTCCTTCCAAAGTTTTATTTAATTTTTTTTTTGCCCTTCTTCAGTCGATATGCAAAATTGCATTGTTCTCATTTAAGGTGAATTTGCTTTGTATACGAAGCTGCCGCAGCATATAGAAAGTGCTTTCCTTTTTCTGTAGATACATTTCATACGACAACTCTGCCAATTCAGGAAGCACATTTTGTAATAGAGGTTGGCTAACCAAACAATGCACAGTTGTGTTGCCCACGGTTCGGATAACACCAATGACACAATGTCCATAAATATATGGACAATTTTCACTGCATCGCAGACAATGAATCGTATCTTCACTTATCAAAGCGGAGGCAAAAGCAACGGAATGACATTTTGCACATACAGGCTCAAAGGGGGTCAAGTACACATTGGTTGCAATTAAAATACCTTCAACCTAGCAACGCGAGCAAAGAGATTAATACATTGAACAATATAATACACAACTGCATCCCCCTCTCCCCTTTAAAACAAAAAAGAAAACGTAAACAGGTGCATAAATTTGTTGAAGGCTATTTCTATAATCAAAGTGAGGATGATTTTGTGGATGTATACGCACAACAATTGTAGAGCTAGCTAGTTTCTCCATATCCTCTACTATATCTGCTCACAACTCTATTACAAACGTTGCCTGGGTTGTCTAAAAGATCCTTTCTCTAGCATCCTTCTTCTTTGTTATATTTTTGAACAGAATAAGTGGAATCTGCCCTTTATGCAATTGTTGTTCCATTGACAAAAACAAATCTAAATACGTATCAAACAATTGTAGCTACAACATGGAACAATGAAATATTTGTGTAACTTATCCGACATATATGCAGACACGAAAGTTAAGAACAAAACTGATTATGAAAAGTGGTACCATTGCCTTGTCGTTGTCCGACTCTCCATCCTTTATATGGAGAATGTGTTGCAACCCAAATTTTCTCGCCAGTCTCACAACAGCCCCAATCCTTCCGATTGGGTAAATATCGGTGCTCTGTGCAAGTTGCCTAATAGTCGAGTCCGGGAGGAAGCGATATTCTGAACAAATAGCAGGAATTGTTTCCACAATGCTTGTTTCGTTGAGAAAAATAATTTGATCGCAATCACCATGGTCATATACTGTTTTGGGCAATACATTAAAATCTGTAATGGATATCCCATTACGCGACAATATCTTTTCTACATGTTTTTGGACAAGTTGTGGAGGAACAGTCAATGTGACTGTCATCATGACATCCTTGTCTGTCATATCAGCATGCATAATGGAAATATTTTTATTTGCCTTGTCCAAGTAGGTGGTATAGACAACCATTATGTCCCCGATGAACAGTGGTCCAGTTTGGCGGCTGTTCAATCCCTCTATTGACAATACTTTGGATGTCACAACTCTAGACCTGACGACATTTTTTGAACAGGAAAACTAAAGTGAATGGTAGTGTGCTACAAGTACATGAATAGTATTGATGAACTATGGAGCCACAGTTTCGCAACCACACCTCTTGGTCTGTGGAACATGTAGCACGTTCGACGTTTCACTTGTACTTGTTGATACTTCTTGCGAGATGGAAACCATGTATTGCAAATGGAATCAACATATCCTCCATGCCATAGATGAATATATAGCCCAGGAAATTTGTTTAGTAAACATAGTAAGAGAACAACGTATGCATCTTTACCTTTGGCCTTGTCAGTCTGCTGATGTCTGGGATGACTGACTGCTCATGGTTGTCTCACTAGTCCAAATTTTTCTGATGCAAGCATGTGCAGATGAACATCAGGACTAAACAAATATATGCATTGTATATTGTCCATCAAAAGGACCAAATAACCGTAAAACTGTATGCATCTTAATTTTTTAACTCGAGAAATGTTTAACAGTAAGCAGGGCGTGACCGTGGGTCACCATGGCCAATCTGTATATCGCAGAACCCTGGAAGCCAAGGGAGAAATCTTCAACCTGCCAACCTAGAAGCCGCAATTGACAAAGTGGGTAACTATGGAATAAGGTAGAAGCAGGACCACATATTTCAGTCCGTTAGTCTGCCAACCGGTGCACGAGGGAATTTTCAGAAACCACACTAAGCAGATGATCTGGATTATTTTCGATACGAAATGAGATCGGAGATATAATAAAGAAATGCATAGAGATATCGCAGATATTCAACAATATAACAGAAATGTATCATAGATGCAACGATAAACACAGATATACAGTAATACATGATTTCTATTAATGAAATAAATTTATAGAGACTATAAAATACAGAGTGAAAGACTCGATAGATTGGTGGCAGCTTATCTCTGAGAAGAGATGTGACGGCTACTCGCATTCGCAAGAAGATGGTTACAATGAGGCTCTGAAGGCATTTTTACAATAAACAGGAATGCCAAAAACCCTAGACATCCAAAAATCTAACCCTAGGAGATGAAGCGTCAAAAGTTATGTGGGCCCCATTTGGGTAAGTTAGTACATCAACTTCTTGGGGTCGTAACTTTTGCATATGATCTCTATTTTAGGCGTATGATAGTTCGTTGGAAAGGTATAATCGACGAGATTCATTTTGGAGGCTCAATCATAGATTTGACTATCATTGAGAACCTTTATCTCGAAAAAACCTTCATTTAGGCCCTCAAAATGGCCCCGGAAGTTAAAAACTGCTAAAAATAGTAAATTGCCAAATTGCCAGAAAATTGTTTTGAGCTAGTTAAAAAAGGTGGGTGGCCACCGATATCCACCTCGATCAATCCTCCCTTCTTAGGAAGTAATGGTATCCATTGCGTTGAGTTCCAGGGGAAGAGGGAAAATCGTTTGTTGAATCTACATCTTGGTGAGCTGTTTGTATTGTTGGAAACGTCGCGCTGCTTAGTTTGTGGAAGTCTATCATGAACCTATTGAAGCTGAGGTTGTTCAACAAGTCGAGCTACATAAGACGACAGTGTGTAGAAGGAATCTTTGCACTTTGTTGCAACCTTGTAGATCTGTTTCTGTTGGATAGAAGGTGCAGGGGGCGAGGCTGTAGTGGTTGCAGTGTCCTTTTGTTCCCCTTTTGAACAGATTGTGAAGAAGATGAATTTTGCAGTATGAGATACTACCTTGCGACACTTTTTAGGGGGAACATTAGTTGGAACTACCTCTGGTATTCTGTAGAGATGACCCCCCACAGTAACAATGACACTACAGGGTTAAGACTCATAAACAACATGGCATCTCCACATATATGGTTGGCCCAAGAGAACATCACAAACATCTAGTGGGGAAACATCACATAATACCTCATCCTTGAAGGGTTGGATTCTATATGACAATCGACACTATTGGTTGACACGGAGATCTCGTCCTTGCCGAAACCACCCAATGTTGTATAGTTGCGGGTGTGGTGTTGTCGACAATCCCAACTATTTGACGACCTCTGCTGAGATGAGGTTCTTCTGGCTTTCGCTATCAGCAATAAAATGCAGTGGGGTCCCCTTCATCCACATCTATGAATGAAAAAGGTGCTCCCCCTCTTCAGAATCTGTTGGTTCTTCTGGTTGAATTGTTGCGGTCGCGACAATAGTAGTGGGGTCTATGTCAATGATTTGTCCTTTACCAGTATTTTCAAAATCAGATTTTGAATCAGGGTTCGGCTCCTTGTCTTTGATCTCAGCCACAAATGATTGTTTTGAGCGACATTCATCGATGTTGTGCAATCAGGTTCTGTTTTGATTGAGTTAAATCTAATTTTTGGTTTTGTCTAAGTATAATAAACAGTTAAATCTCAATCACCTAACAAATTTTCAAGAGATAGTTATGTATTTTTAACTTTCATTCACAAAAAATAGTAATAAGTAAAATTAGTGAATTATCTATTGAAGAAGAAGTTTGTCCTGTTGAAACTGTTTTCTCCCAACCATCTAGGAACAAAACCTCTCTGGCTCCCTAGCTCCAGGAAATTAGATTTCCTGCCCCCCAAGCCCAAAATCTCAGCAACAACAATCCATTAGTAAAAACCCACACACACAAAAAAAAAACAGTTTTTGCAACCTCCCTCCTCTCCAAAATTTATGTTGTCCTTCTCTCCATGTTTCCTCTTCCTTTGCCTTTCCCAGAATAAATCCCCCCTTCCAAGTCCAACTCCCTCCTCCTTATCCTTCTTTCTCGAATCCCCCCATCATCAATTTTTTCCATCTACGTTATCTTTTGTCATAAATTCATACCATCCCCAACCACAAAAGAAATACTTAATTTTATTCATTAATGCATTTCTTAAATCAGAAAATAATTAAATAAATACTTAAACCTACTTAGTTCAATAATTAGTTCAATTAAATTAACTAATAATTTAATTAATTAATTACTTTTTAATACCTTAATAACTTAATTTACCTTACTTAATCAAATCATTAATTAATATAATAAAGTTCACCTTATTTTTACGAGTCACCTTAATTTATTATTATTATTAATTATTTCCTACTACCAATATTAATTAGTTTAGTAGATCTCATTTCTATTTGAAAATTTCAAACTTACTTATTAAGTTATTAATTACATTTTATTACCTAATATTAATTTTAATATAATATCAATCTAATTTATTAATTTCTTTTTATTATCTAATCTCAACCACTAAATATTTTATTCACTTAACTCCTTATTCCTTACTTTAGTATATCTCATTTCTATTTGAAAATTTCGAACTTACTTATTACGTTATTAATTACATTTTATTACCTAATATTAATTTTAATATAATATCAATCTAATTTATTAATTTCTTTTTATTATCTAATCTCAACTACTAAATATTTTATTCACTTAACTTCTTATTCCTCGTTATGGATGTCCACTAGAAATTTTGAAAGTTTATAAAAAAAAACTTTTATAAGATAAAATATGTAAATGTGGAAAAAAAATAAAATAATAAAGACATTAACTTACGAGCTGTTATAAAGACATCCGTTTACATGTTTACTTTTTTACATTTACTTAATCATGTTTAAAATTACTGTGTTCACTAACTTATTACCACGTCTACTTGATTAAAAAATATTAAAATATCTTAGTGTTTCATGCTTCGTTGCCGCATTTCTATGCTAGCATCACCAACGTTCGCCGTCGAAAATTTAAACTATCAACTGACCACCTTTATGTGTAGCTGCAGTGGCGTCACCAATGATCTTATAAGCTGCCATAATGAATTTGATTTTGTTTTAATATACCTTTAGGCATTAATCAGCCACATAATTGTGACTGTGCTAGTATAAAATATTTTGATGAATAGTTTCTGAATAGAATATAACTTGGTAATTTTATTAATCATAATCAAATAAAAATAATTATATAAAAATTGCACATTCCATTGGTTCCATATATTTTAAAGATCTTTTCCATTATCACCAACGTGTAAATTTGAAATCATTATCTTAAGCTTTATTTAATTTTTGCCATATTGACCACGTGAACAAGGTTGCTAATTGAGATTGTGATATTTTCACTGTTCAGATTAAAAGAAAATTAAGTCCCTTTCGATATGATTTAATAGAGTTGTTAGTCAATACGTTGCTTCATGGCAAAGGACTGGATGCACATCACATACAGGCTGAAGATTTTATGCGTGGCCATGCCTTTGCTAAATTGCATAAATATGGATTTTTTTATTCATCGATCATTGAAATTTATTATTAAAATAGCAAAATGAGTTGAACCAGTCAGCCTTCCGAGATATTCCTTTACTTTGGTTGATTTTCACGGTAAGTCGGTACTCCATTCCATTTGAGACAGTGGGGATAAGTGACGAGGAGGTCCCACGGGATTCTACCTACCGCTCCATTCATTGGCCTTTTGACCACTTCTCCGCCGCCCTCACTCGAGTACGTCTCTCCTTCAAGCTTGACTGAGTGGCAGGCAAGAGCCACCCTCAACCTCACCGTAGCTATAAGTAGCCTGCATTCATGCTCTCTCTTCACTCGCTCGCTGCAACCTCCTTCCTCTCACATTTCTGAGAGGATTCTAAGTGACATCAAATTATCCGTACAGAGAAATCATGTCGTCTCAGGGAGAAGAAATCAGCGGAATGGAGAACACAAACGCATTAATGAGGCCTATGGAGTTGTGCCGACCCCCAACGTTGCCTCTGCCAGGGTCGTTTGGCGGGAAGAGCCCCGACCACGTCATCATTCCTACACACTGGAAGAAGGCGGCGGAGGCGATGCAATGCAGCCATTACGAGGAAGTGAGGAAAATGATTGGGCAATTTAAGGCAACTCACAAAGTGGTGCTGCGAGGGACCACTCTCACCGTTGCAGAGGTCACTGCCGTGACGCGGAGGGCGGAGGTGAAGGTGGAGTTAGACGAGGTGAGCGCCAAGCAGAGAGTTGAGAGGAGCTACCAGTGGGTGGCCAACAACATTGCCAAGGGAACCTATATCTACGGCGTTACATCTGGCGTCGGAGCTAACTCTAACCGCAGAACCGACAAGGCAGCGGATCTCCAGAAGGAGTTCATCCGTGTCCTCAATGCGGGCGTCGTGGGGAAGGAACGGCTGTGCCTGCCGGCTGAGTACACGAAGGCCGCCATGCTGGTTCGGACAAACACCTTAATGCAAGGCTTCTCAGGGATCCGATGGGAAATCCTTGACGCTATGAGAAAGCTCATGGACTGTAACATCACACCCAAGTTGCCTCTCAGAGGAACAATCACCGCCTCGGGCGATCTGGTTCCCCTCTCCTACATTGCCGGATTGCTCACCGCTCGCCCCAATTCAAAAGCCCTCGCGCCCGACGGCCACGTGCTGGACGCCATCGAGGCCCTCCGGAAAGCCAGCATCCCGGAGCCGTTTAAACTGCAGCCCAAGGAAGGGCTGGCTCTCGTCAACGGCACAGCGGTGGGATCCGCCGTGGCCGCCTCTGTCTGCTTTGATGCCAACGTGCTGGTCGTGCTGGCTGAGATTCTGTCGGCGTTCTTTTGCGAAGTGATGCAAGGAAAGCCCGAGTTTGTAGACCCGTTAACCCACCAGTTGAAGCACCACCCAGGGCAGATTGAAGCCGCGGCCGTAATGGAGTACCTCCTCGACGGGAGCGACTACGTGAAAGAGGCAGCGCGGCTCCACGAGCGCGATCCGTTGAGCAAGCCGAAGCAAGACCGCTACGCTCTGCGAACGTCACCGCAGTGGTTGGGCCCTCAGATTGAAGTCATCCGTGCCGCTACTCACTCCATCGAGCGGGAGATCAATTCCGTCAACGACAATCCGTTAATTGATGTGTCCAGAGACATGGCTCTCCACGGAGGGAACTTCCAGGGGACGCCCATCGGAGTGTCCATGGACAACATGAGAATCTCTTTGGCAGCCATCGGGAAGCTCATCTTCGCTCAGTTCTCAGAGCTTGTCTGCGATTACTACAACAATGGTTTGCCTTCCAATCTCAGCGGCGGCTCCAATCCTAGCTTGGACTATGGTTTCAAGGGCGCCGAGATCGCCATGGCCGCTTACACTTCGGAGCTCCAGTACCTCGCCAACCCCGTCACCACTCACGTCCAGAGCACTGACCAACACAACCAGGACGTCAATTCCCTCGGTTTGATCTCCGCCAGAAAGACTGCCGAGGCCGTCGAGATTTTGAAGCTGATGTTCGCTACATATCTGGTGGGCTTATGCCAGGCCGTCGATCTCCGCCACTTGGAAGAAAACATGCGATCCGTCGTGAAGCACATCGTATTGCAG
>ML796272.1:110187-124903 GCA_009831015.1 Picea engelmannii | reverse complement strand
CCGATATGTTTCAAGATGATAAGCAGTGCTTAAGTTCAACCAAGTCCCCAATGTTGAATACAAACTTGTCCAAAACCTACATGTGAATCGGGAGTCCCTATCTGAAATGATCTTCTTGGGTAACCCATGCAGATGGATGACTTCACTTATAAAAATATGTGCCACATCAGTGACATTATAAGTGTCTCTTACTGGAATAAAATGAGCACTCTTGGTCAACATATCAAGTATAACAAGAATGGCATTGTGCCTTAGTAATGTGAGTGGAAATCCCACAACGAAATCCATAGAAATGACTTCCCACTTGGACATAGGAACATCATGCGATTGTAGGAGACCTATCGAGTGGTGATGATAAACCTTCACTTGCTCACACTCAAGGCACTTGGTAAAGAAATGGGCTACATCACGCTTCATGCCTACCCAGAATAAAAGATTTTTCATGCCTGCGTACATTTTCTTCACACCCGGATGTGTATAGTAAAGTGCTCTATCAGCTTCCTTGAGTATGATGTTTCGCATATCCCCACCCTTGGGGATCTACATCCTTCCCTGATATCTTAACGATCCATCTGCTTCAAGGCTATATCCTTCATACTTGGCTCTAATTTCCTCCCACTCTAGAGGGTTGAAGTAACCTTTAAATAAAACTATCCCCAAGAAGTTTCCCAAACACTCGATCCCTCAAATTAACTTTTAAGGGCACCAAGGAGAAGACACATAGTCTCTTTCTCAGGGCATCCACGACCACATTCTCCTTTTCCTTGATTTAAGAAATTCCAAAATCGTACGCACTCATGAATTCACTCCATCGCCTCTGCCTAGTATAATAGTATTGAGATCCCTTTGAGTGAAGAGATGTTTTAAGCTTTCATGGTCTTTTTTGAGCTCAAAGCTTCGCCCCACTAGATAATGCCTCCAAAGATTCAGAGCAGCTACAACTACCAACTCTAAATCATGAGTAGCATATAGCTCCTCATGTTGCTTCAACTTTCCTGAAGCATACATTATCACTCCCCCATCCTGCATTAGCACGAACCCCAATCCTTGCTTCAAGGCATCCATACAGACTGTGAAGTATTTTTCCATGTCCAACACTCATAGAATTGGCACATTGGTTAGTAACCTCTTAAGCTCGATGAATGAAATATAGAATTCCTATGTCCATTCATACCTGACCCCCTTGCACTGCAAGGTGGTGATGGGTTTCTCTATATTTGAGAACCCTTCCAAAAACCTTTGATAATAACTAGCTAGCCCCATGAATCTTCTCACCTCATGATCATTTTTCAGTAGTGTCCAATCCATAATGGCCTTCACCTTTTCCGAGTCCACAAAAATTCCTTCACCGAAAATGATATGACCTAAATAGTGAATCTCTTTCTGGAAGAAAGAGCACGTTGAAAATTTGTCATACAACTTGTTCTCTCTAAGGCATGACAACACCATTCACAAGTGTTCCTCATGTTCTCTTTCGTTCTTGGAATAGATGAGGATATCATCAAGAAATACCTATACAAAGCGGTCTAAGTACTTTCAGAATACACCATTCATGAGGCTCATGAATATTGTTGGTGCATTGGTAAAGACAAAAGGAACTACAATGAAATCATAATGCTCGAACCGATTTCGAAAGATGGTTTTAGGAATATCTCCTTCCTTAATCCTTAATTGGTGATACCATGATCGCAGATCAATTTTGGAGAAAACTGATACTCCTTTCATCTGATCAAAGAGATAATATATCCATGGTATTGGGTACATATTCTTCACCATTGCACGGTTCCAGTCCTTATAATATATACACAGTCGTAAGGAACCATCATTCTTCTTGACAAATATTACAGGTGCACCGCGAGGTGAAACACTAGGCCTTATTAGCCCTAAGTCAAGTAGTTCCTTCTACTGCATCTGCAACTCACAAAGTTTTGGAGCCGTCATCCTATATGGTGTCTTGAAAATGGGTTCCACACCAGGTTTTAGCTCGATGGTAAAATCAAGCTCCCTCTCAGGAGGTAACCCTGGCAACTCTTTTGGAAAAACATCCTTAAATTCCGACAAAATTCAATATTGATCCATAGATGGTCCTTTCCCTTCATTGACTGCTTCCACTACATATAATTGACAACCTTGCCTCATGCAACGTTAACCTTCATTATCGATATAAGGCGTAGAGACACCTTCCTCTATATACCATGGATCTCTACTGACCTTCCTCCATCATCAGCACAAAACACTTTCTTTGCAAAACAATGTACCATAACTCGATGGGCTTCTAACCAATCCATCCCAATGATTAGATCATATGTCCCTAGGGCAGTGAAATACACCTTCAACCTAGTAGTACACACCCCCAAGTCTATAAGACAATTATAAACGCTTGATCCTATCGCTTGTTTCTCTCCCAAAGCCATCTCGACTTTTTTAAAGTCATCATGCTCGTAGGTTGTCAATCCACACTTTTCTAATGCACAAGGTGAAATGAAACTATCTATAACACCAGAATCAAATAAAATTTTAACATTGACATGATTTAGCGTACCTGACGACTCCACCATAGTGGATTGATGTTCTTCCTAATGGTTATTAACTACTGCATAAATCTGTTGGCTACTACTCACTCTTGCCATCGAGGTCTTTCCTTCTCTATGCACAAAGCTTGATTGTGACTCTAGACAATCACACTGGTAATGGGGTCCTCCACACCCCCAACAAGTAACATGAGATGGAACCTGCACACTACCCTGTGAAGGTCTCTTAAATGAGTTCCTTCCCCTAGAACCCCTTCCCCTACTAACTGCTCCCAGAGAAGGTCGTGGACTTGCTTGTGTGACGGGTGATGAGTGAGATGTTGCACTCGTTTCCATTGAAATACTTGTTGCAACCACTCTAGATGTAGCTTTATTTCCATAAGGAGGTGGCTTAGAGATTTCTCCCTTGGAGAAGGTCCTAGGGGCCTTCCCCACAAATCCAGGATGTTTTTGAAGGGTTGATCTCATACATTTGTTTAAGCTCATATCCTCTTCTGGGTAACAAGCATTTTCAACTGCTTGAGCTACTGACGATGGTTTCCACATCTGCACCATGGCCCTTATCTTAGGGTTTAACATGTACAAAAAACATTCTTCTTGTCATTGATCAATATCCATGTATGAGACGTACTTTACTAACTCCATGAACCTGATTTCTACTCTTCCACAGTTATGTTTCCCTAAATTAGGGCATGAAATGCTCATACCTATTGTTCCTCGTAGTAAGCAGGAAAATATTTCCTCTGTAAGCTTTCCTAAAAAATATCCCATGAGATAGTGTCTCGGGTAAGGTGTAACTGCTTCTTCAGATTACCCCACCAGTTCAAGGCACTGTCCCTTAAATGAAATATTTTTATCTTTGCTTTTGACGTGGAAGCATAGTCTCTCAGGGAAAAACATTTTGTCATTCATTCCAACCATGCCTCGACACATTCACTTAGACGTCCCCCGTCAAACTATGGGAGTTTGATTTTCTGTAGTTCTCTGGTGATGTCCCCTGGTGGAGGTCCTCCCTCTGAGTCCCTTGACGCTTCTGGGTTACCCACTCCAGATGATGGGTGTTCCACTTCCACATCTGTTGATTGGTGCCCCTTTAATGTCTCATTAATATCCTCTAAGGAGCACAAAATGAGAGTGAGCTCAGGAAATGGCAGTGGCAGTGCTGGCATCGGTGGTCCTTACGATGATGCCCCCTGGCCTCGATTTCCCTGAGTCATAGCCATTTTGAATAACTGAATCTGTATCCAACCAAATGCTTATTAGAAAAGGGTTTAAGGAATCCAATTTTTTACTTAAACTTATACTTGTAAATGTAGGGTTATGTGTAAGTTTATTTATACTTGTCTGTAAACAGACATTACTCCCATAAGGTACATGGCTTTGGTTAGGGTTAAAGAATCTAAGCTTGGTAACTTCGTCCCGATACCTACTAACTCTCTCGCCTTACTAGCTATGTTGGTGATGCGAAGTACTCGTCAATTACCCTAACTTACCTAGTTAACCAAGCATCTAACCCTTCCCTATTTCGATACACAACATTCACATTAATCGTCCTTAGAATATTGTTGTTATATATCCTTGTAATGCCTCAATTTCCATGTGGTTACCATGGAAATTGACGCTTCTGGGTTACCCACTCCAGATGATGGGTGTTCCACTTCCACATCTGTTGATTGGTGCCCCTTTAATGTCTCATTAATATCCTCTAAGGAGCACAAAATGAGAGTGAGCTCAGGAAATGGCAGTGGCAGTGCTAGCATCGGTGGTCCTTACGATGATGCCCCCTGGCCTCGATTTCCCCGAGTCATAGCCATATTGAATAACTGAATCTGTATCCAACCAAATGCTTATTAGAAAAGGGTTTAAGGAATTCAATTTTTTACTTAAACTTATACTTGTAAATGTAGGGTTATGTGTAAGTTTATTTATACTTGTTTGTAAACAGACATTACTCCCATAAGGTACATGGCTTTGGTTAGGGTTAAAGAATCTAAGCTTGGTAACTTCGTCTCAATACCTACTAACTCTCTCGCCTTACTAGCTATGTTGGTGATGCGAAGTACTCGTCAATTACCCTAACTTACCTAGTTAACCAAGCGTCTAACCCTTCCCTATGTCGATACACAACATTCACATTAATCGTCCTTAGAATATTGTTGTTATATATCCTTGTAATGCCTCAATTTCCATGTGGTTACCATTCATTACATTAATTTTAGTTATCCTACTATTTAACCATCCATTTATCACTTCCTTATCTATTTTGTAATAAAATACACATGACCATATGAATAATCATTTACCATTTATTAGTCCCTGTCGTAGGCATAGAGGGGCTATAACGATCGATAATTTGTTGACTACATATTAGTTTGTCCTTTGACCAGAAATATTTGCATAATACCTATTGTTGGAGCTAGGGAATTAAAAACACATATTTTATATAATAAAAAGTAGCATATATGTACTGATATGATTGGATAAGAGATTGGAGGTCTTATTGTCGGCTTCGTTATTTCCAATGTTTTATATGGCAACATATCCAAAATTTTTCTCGTATACAGTCTTTTTGAATAATATATTTTTCCTATGTATTGCTTGAAGGTGGATTAATGCTAACATTAGTTCGAATGTTTGTGTTAGCATTTTCTGCTAGCTTAATATATCCATAAGTTTTTATTTGTACTAATCATATTGAAATGTTTTGATATCTTTGCCGCATGTATTTGTATTGAAATGTATTGACACTTATTTCGAGACGCCTCTATAGGCCTGACAACTTAAATGTTTACATGATGCGAGGTCCTCCAACAAGCCTGACAGCTTAAATGTTTGCATACCGCGAGGTCCTTAGACAACCTAACAACCTTAAATGTTTATCTAAATACGCTTCTCGGAGTACATCTTTCCTCGAAAATTTCCATACAATGTTACAGTGAATTTGCATAGTGTTGTTATCCACCGCCAGTTGAATAGCCATTGTATGTTTCATCCTTCTTCTACCTTTGCAATGAAATTTCGTCATCGTTGAAGCTACATACATTGTTTACTATTTCGGTGAGTGCTTCTTATTCATTGGTTCATTGGTTGTTGGTTGTTGTTGTTTCGTTCTCAATTTGACCTACGCTTCTGCATTTCGTTGTTTCGAAGTAAGTTTCCATGCCATAGTTTCATTTTCTTTTCCTTGTTTGTTGTTCAGTGTCTGCAGTTTGCAAGTAAGAATGTTTTCTTATTTGTAGTGGCATGGTCGTCGTATGTTTCCGGTTCCTTATGTGCTTCGGCTGCAGTTTCATAATCGTTGGAGATACATATGTTGTTTACTGGCTCAGTGCTTCTTTTTGGTTCGTTGGTTTGTGGGTTGTTGGTTCTATTTGTTTGGCTCGGGTTTACACTTTGGGGCCCTGGGGGTGCAGTTCGGGTTGTTCATGCTTTCTCGCTAGTTTGGTGCATGTTTTTTTCTTTTGTTTGATTCGGCCTTGCAGGGTTGGGGTCTAGCGCCGGTGGTTGGAGATTTTTTTTTTTTTTTTGGATTATTATTTTTGGGGGGGCGCTTTACAATGTTCAGCCCTTGCACCCACGAGTCAACATGAAGTTGTGTTATTTGCTCTGTCTATCGAGGTCGATATTTATTCTGCTGTGAGAATTTTTTGGTGCTTCAATGCTGGCATGAAAGAAAATAGTTGCATGCAAAATTGTTGGAGGATTACATGTGAAATTGCAATATCTGTTGTTTTTTTGGTTAGAATAAAGCATATGTAGGGTACATTTATAAACCAAGTATGGTCAGATGTGCCCATATGACATTACATGTTCTTTCTCCTATACACAGATTGGTGTGCACACGATGCAATTTGTGTTGTACTTGAGCTATGATATGTACAACAAAGATTCTACAAGATTATATTTCGATGTCTGGAAGCATGTCTGGGTAGTTTTCCACGGAAAACCAAAAACTTGTATCGTGGGCACAACAGTCTGTGTAGAGGATAAATAACATGTATTTCCATTGGTGGAAGCATATATGGATAATTTTCCATGGAAAACAAGAAATCGTTTAGCTACGGCCATGTAATTTCGTAATATTTTGTGGCTTGTAATATATTTTGGGTAGGGCAAAAAAAATTACACGTTTACATCTATGGATGGAGAAGCGCAAAGGTTCATGTTTCTGCCTATCTTCTAGACTGTTCATTGAGTCTCTTTTACTCTATGTACATATTTCTTGTTCTCCAGTGCATACCAGCTTCCATTCATGTTCGTTGTATTTTGTGCGTTCCCACATTCAAACAAACAGAATAGCTGGAGAAAACGAAGGAGTCTTGACTGCATCAATTGAAGAGGACATAGAAAGGTGCATGCTTGTATTGTTATTTCATATTGTGTTGTTTTGTATTTCATTTATTGTTTGTATATATGTTCACTTAGTTTATTATATGTACATGTTGTGTGCCTTCCTACATGGTAACTTATGTTCATTACATGCCTTCCTCGATACTAATCTGCTTCATGTCCATTGTGTTTTCGCTGCATTACTACATTTAAACAAAGAGAGTGGTTGGAGATGACGATGGGCTCTTTTGCAAGTAAATAACCCTATTTCTCTTTATTTTACATCTATGTCTTCATTATAAGTTATCTTCAATATATGCCTTCCTGCATACTAACCTACTTCATGTCCGTTGTGTCTTCGCTGCATTGTTGCATTTAAACAAACAGAATGGCTGGAGAGGACGATGGACTCTTTGGCAGGTAAATAGACCCGTTTCTCTTCCTTTTAGATGTTTGTTTTCATACTAACTTGCCTTCATGTCCATTGCATATTTGGCGTTGCTTCCTTGGAAAAAACAAGTTTCTTGGACAGGAAGATGAATTGTTTTGTGCAACAGCAGAGGGTTCTATGTTACAATCTTCTAAAAGGTATACCAACCATGCTGGTAAATTAAATATGTAAACCGGGTGGGGGCATATAATATTAGACTTGAAAACGTTGGCTTCGCAGCAATGGGCCTTTCTACCCTCTCTATTTCTAGTTTTTCCATTTTCTATTATCCCTTTTTTTTTTCTAATTCATCTGCTTAGTGTTCTTTCCGAAAATTCCTTGGTGCGTCGGTTGGCGGACTAACAGTTTCACATCTATGGTCGTCCTTCTACCTTATTCCATAGTTATCCACTTTGTCGATTGTGTGTGTCGAGCTAGCAGGTTCAATATTGCTTCCCTGGCTTCCGGGGGTCTGCGATATATATATTGGTCGTGGTGCCCCGCCCTCACACCCTATTACTGTTAAACATTTTTCCAGTTAAAAAAATCAGATGCATAAAATTTTACGGTTATTTAGTCCTTCTGATGGACAATATACAATGCAAATGTTTGTTTAGTCTTGATGTTCATCTGCACTTGCTTGCATCAAAAAAAGTTGGACTAGTGACATGGGCATGAGCAGTTAGTCATCCCAGACATTAGTAGACTGACAAGGCCAAAGGTAAAGATGCATACGCTCTTCTCTTATTATGTTTACCAAAGAAATATCCTCGGCTATATATTCATCTATGGCATGGTGAATATGTTGATTTCATCTGCAATACATGGTTTGTAGTTCACAAGAAGTGTCAACAAGTACAAGCGAGACGTCGAATGTGTCGCATGTTCCGCAGACTAAGTGGTGTGGTTGCAAAAATTTGGCTCCATAGTTCATCGAAGCTATTCGTGTACTTGTAGATTTATGTCATTGAAAGAAGAATACAAATATATATATATATATATATATATATATATATATATATATATATATATATATATATATATATATATATATATATATGCACAATACCATTTACTTTAGTTTTCCTGTTAAAAAAATGTCACCAAGTCTAGAGTTGTAACATCCAAAGTACTATCAATAGAGGGCTTGAATAGCCGCCAAACTGGACAAGTGTTTTTCGAGGACATAATGGTGATTTATAGCACCTACTTGGACAAGACAAACAAAAGTAGATCCATTATGCGTGCCGACATGATAGACAAGGAGGCCATGATGACAGTGGCACTGACTATTCCTCCACAACTTGTCCAGAGACATGCATAAAATATATTTTTGGGTAATGGGATATTCATTATAAATTTTAATATATTTCCCAAAATAATATATGACCGTGGTGATTGTGATCAACTTATTTCGCTCAACGAAACAAGTATTGTGGAAAAAATTTACGTTGTTTGTTCAGAATATCGTTTCGTCTCGGACTCGATTATCAGCCAGCTTGCATAGAGCACTGACATTTATCCAATCAGAACGATTGGCGCAACTGTCACACTGGCGAGAAAACTTGGCTCGCAACACATTCTCCATATAAAGGATGGAGAGTCGGACAATGACAAGGCAATGGTACCGCTTTTCATATTCAGTTTTGTCCTTTATTTTCGCATGTGCATGTATCTCGGGTAAGTTACTCAAATATTGCACTATTCCATGTTGCAGATGCAATTGTTCAATACGTATTCAAATTTGTTTTCGTCAATGGAGAAGCAATTGCATAAAGGGAATATTCCACTTATGCTCTTCAAAAATATAACAAAGAAAAGGGATGTTAGAGAAAGGATCATTCGGACAACCCAGGCAATGTTTGTAACAGAGTTGCGAGCAGATATAGTAGAGGATATGAAGAAAATAGCTAGCTCTACAACTGTTGTGCATATACATCCACAAAATCATCCTCACTTTGCTTATAGAAATAGCCTTGAACAAATTTATGCGGCCTGTTTTATTTATTTTTTATTTTTTTAAGGGGAGGGGGGGTGCAGTTATGTATTATATTGTTCAATGTATTAATTCCTATGCTCGCGTTGCCACGTTGAAGGTGTTTTAGTTGCAGCCAATGTGTACTCGACCCCCTTTGAACTTGTATGTGAAAAATGAAACTCTCCTGCTTCTGCCTCCGCTTTGATAAGTGATGGTATGATTTATTATCTGCGATGCAGTGAAAAATGTCCATATATATATGGGCATTGCATCAATGTTGTCATCTGAACCATGGACAACACAATCGTGCATTGTATGGTTAGGTAGCCTCTGTTAGAAAATGTGCTTCCTAAGTTGGCAGAGATGTCGTATGAAACGTATCTACAGAAAAAGGAAAGCAATGTCTACATGTTGCGGGACCTTAGGATACACAACAAATTCACCTTAAATGAGGACAATGTAATTTTTCATATCGACTGAAGAAGGGAAAAACAAATATATCAAACTTTGTTAGGAAATGAAAATACCTCATGTGTCTCTGTAATATTTCTTCAACATCCAGATAAATGTTCATCAGACTCGGCTAGTTGGGATTACACGCCCATAACATTGTTCAGTCCAAAAAATGGGAAGCATGGCTGCAAACCCCATATATCCCATGGCCTCGGTTATTTTCTATTGGGAACATGTACCAGATGCAAGAGAAAATGAATGCGGCGACTTATTTTCTTTGTATATCAAATTGTTTGGTGCAAAGGTGGATGCGTCCTGCTCTATGGAACCTTGTGGGAACTTGCTTACGACCTGTTTGAAGTTTAGTTGGTTCTTGGTTGTGTGCTTCGTGTGTCAATTTGTATATCGCGAAACTCCAAGTGTTGTTTGGAGGACACAGTACAATAGAATTGATTTTTTTAGCCAGCTAGCCCGCAAATCCGCCTAATAATTTCTATGGCATTGTGACACAAATGTAGTATGTGGCTTGTTTTGGCAGTTTTCCTTGATCGATGAACTTGGTAAAATTAATCTCCTAGAATAATTTGAAATCAACGAATATATACTATGTAAAGTGCAATTGTGCTATCATATCAACAAGAGGCCCTTAAAATTCAAATTGGTCGGTGTTTTAGCACTTTTGCTTAATCCACGAACTTGGTAAAAATAATCTCCTGGAATAATTTGAAATCAATGAATATATACTGTGCGAAGTGCAATTGTGCTATCATATCAACAAGAGGCCCTTAAAATTCAAATTGGTCCTTGTTATGCTTGCGGTGATAGAATTTTTAAAAACTTTCTTTTGTTTCCTTCATTTTTTTAAAATAAGCGATTTAACATTCTTTGATAATTTTATGTAATTCAATTGTACAATATCAATATTTAATATTAATAATTTAGCATTTGAAAATAATGTTTTTAGATAATGTTAGATAGGATGACCATCCATAAACAAACGCAATGTTGAGCCTGCTAGTCCTGGAGTCTTTTTGTCAATTTGTATGTCGCGGAACTCCGAGTGTTGTTTGAAGGACATGGGACAATAGAAGTGCAATGTTAAGCCAGAGATCCCGCAAGTCTGCCTGTCAATTTGTATATTGCAGAAGTCTGGGTGCTATTTGTAGGACACGAAACAATAGAGGCTCAATTTTGAGCTCGCCAGGCCGAGAACCCGCAATCCAAAAAGTGGTTAAGTATGGAATGAAGGATCTATGCATGATCTAGAAAATCTCATGTCCATACTTTATAAAAGTACATGTTTACTATGTATTTCTCGTTTGTCAGAAAATTTGTAGGTGCAGAAGTTGGCGGATGCACGTGTTTGATTTCCACTTACTTTTATATCACTAGCCCAACCAAATTTTACAAACTTTATTGTCTAATTAAATTCTGCAATATCAATATTTAATATTAATAATTTAGTGTTGAAAATAATGTTTTTGGATCATGTTAGATAGTTGATAGGGATTACTATCCGTGAACAATGACAATCTTGAACCCGCCAGCCCTAGTGTCCATCTGTAAATTTGTATATCATGGAACTACGAGTGTTGTTTAGAGGACATAAATCAATAGAAGTGCAATGTTGAGCCATCCAACCCGCAGGTCCGCTTGTAAATTTGTATATCGCAGAATTGTGGGTGCTATTTGTAGGGCGCAAAACAATAGAGGCCCAATTTTCATCCCCCCAGCCCGAGAACCCGCGATCCAAAAAGTGGTCAAGTATGGAATGCGGGATCCATACATGATCTATAAAAATTCCATGGCCATACTTTATAAGAGTACATACTTAGTATGTATTACTCATTTTTCGGAAAAAATTTAGGTGCGGAAGTTGGCGGATCCACAACTTTAGATTTCACTTACTTTTATATCACCAACCTGACCGACCACTTCCCCGTTTAATATTGTAATAAACGAATATAAACTGGCCCAAGTCCAAATGTGCTATGACATCAACAGGTGCATAAATTTGTTGAAGGCTATTTCTATAAGCAAAGTAAGGATGATTTTGTGGATGTATACGCACAACAATTGTAGAGCTAGCTAGTTTCTCCATATCCTCTACTATATCTGCTCACAACTCTGTTACAAATGTTGTCTGGGTTGTCTGAAAGATCCTTTCTCTAGCATCCTTCTTCTTTGTTATATTTTTGAACATAATAAGTGGAATCTTCCCTCTATGCAATTGTTGTTCCATTGACAAAAACAAATCTGAATACGTATCAAACAATTGTAGTTGCAACATGGAACAATGCAATATTTGTGTAACTTATCTGACATATATGCAGACGCGAAAGTTAAGAACAAAACTAAATATGAAAAGCGATACCACTGCCTTGTCATTGTCTGACTCTCCATCCTTTATATGGAGAATGTGTTGCAACCCAAATTTTCTCGCCAGTGTCATAGCAGCCCTAATCCTTCCGATTGGGTAAATATCAATGCTCTGTGCAAGTTGCCTGATAGTCGAGTCCGGGAGGAAGCAATATTCTGAACAAATAGCAGGAATTGTTTCCACAATGCTTGTTTCGTTGAGCAAAATAATTTGATCGCAATCACCACGGTCATATACTGTTTTGGGCAATACATTAAAATCTGTAATGGATATCCCATTACACGGCAATATCTTTTCTGCATGTTTCTGGACAAGTTGTGGAGGAACAGTCAGTGTGACTGTCATCATGGCATCCTTGTCTGTCATATCAGCACGCATAATGGATCTATTTTTATTTGCCTTGTCCAAGTAGGTGGTATAGACAACCATTATGTCCTCGATGAACAGTGGTCCAGTTTGGCAGTTGTTCAAGTCCTCTATTGACAGTACTTTGGATGTCACAACTCTAGACCTGATGACATTTTTTGAACAGGAAAACTAAAGTGAATGGTAGTGTGATACAAGTACATGAATAGTATTGATGAATTATGGAGCCACAGTTTCGCAACCACATCTCTTGGTCTGCGGAACATGCAACACGTTCGACATTTTGCTTGTACTTGTTGATACTTCTTGCGAGATGCAAACCATGTATTGCAAATGGAATCAACATATCCTCCATGCCATAGATGAGTATATATCCAAGGAAATTTGTTTAGTAAACATAGTATGAGAACAACGTATGCATCTTTACCTTTGGCCTTGTTGATCTGCCAATGTCTGGGATGACTGACTGCTCATGGCTGTCTCACTAGTTCAAATTTTTCTGATGCAAGCATGTGCAGATGAACATCAGGACTAAACAAATATATGCATTGTATATTATCCATCGGAAGGAACAAATAACCGTAAAATTGTATGCATCTTAATTTTTTAACTGGAGAAATGTTTAACAGTAAACAGGGCGTGACCGCGGGTCACCATGGCCAATCTATATATCGCAGAACCCTGGAAGCCAGGGGAGAAATCTTCAACCTGCCAACCTGGAAGCCGCAATCGACAAAGTGGGTAACTATGGAATAAGGTAGAAGCAAGACCACATATGTCAGTCCGTTAGCCTGCCAACCGGTGCACGAGGGAATTTTCGGAAACCACACTAAGTAGATGATCCAGATTATTTTCAATCCAAAATGAGATCAAAGATATAATAAAGAAATGCACAGAGATATCAGAGATATTCAATAATATAACAAAAATATATTAGATATGCAATGATAAACACAGATATACAGTAATACACGATTTCTATTAATGAAATAAATTTACAGAGACTATAAAATACAGAGTGAAAGACTCGATAGAATGGTGGCAGCTTATCTCTGAGAAGAGATGTGACGGCTACTCGCATTCGCAAGAAGATGATTACAATGAGGCTTTGAAGGCCTTTTTACAATAAACAGGAACGCCAAAAACCCTAGAAATCCAAAAATTTAACCCTAGGAGATGAAGCGTTAAAAGTCATGTGGGCCCCATTTGGGTAAGTTAGTACATCAACTTCCCGGGGTTGTAACTTTTGCATACGATCTTCATTTTAGGCGTATGATAGCTCGTTGGAAAGGTATCATCAAGGAGATTAATTTTGGGGGCTCAATCATGCATTTGATTATCATTGAGAACCTTTATCTCGAAAAAAAACCTTCATTTAGGCCCTCAAAATGGCCTCGGAAGTTAAAAACTGCTAAAAATAGTAAATTGCCAAAATTGCCAGAAAACTGTTTTGAGCCAGTCGAAAAAGGTGGGTGGCCACCGATATCCATCTGGATCAATCCTCCCTCCTTAGGAAGTAATGGTATCCATTGCGTTGAGTTCCCGGGGGAGAGGGAAAATCGTTTGTTGAATCTGCATCTTGGTGAGCTGCTTGTATTGTTGGAGACGTCGTGCTGCTTAGTTTGTGGAAGTCTGCCATGAACTTGTTGAAGCTGAGGTTGTTCAAAAAGTCAAGCTACATGAGAGGACGGTGTGCAGAAGGAATCTTTTCACTTTGTTGCAACCTTGTAGACCTGCTTTTGTTGGATAGAAGGTGCAGGGGGCGAGGCTGTAGTGGTTGCAGCGTCCTTTTGTTCCCCTTTTGAATAGATTGTGAAGAAGTTGAATTTTGCAGTATGAGATACTACCTTGCAACACTTTTTAGGTGGAACATTAGTTGGAACTACCTCTGGTATTCTGTAGAGATGACCCCCCATAGTAACAATGACACTACGGGGTTGAGACTCATAAACAACATGACGTCTCCACATATATGGTTGGCCTAAGAGAACATCACAGACATCCAGTGGGGAAACATCACATAATACCTTATCCTTGAAGGGTTGGATTCCATATGAAAATCGACACTGTTGGTTGACACGGATATCTCGTCCTTGCTGAAGCCATCCAATGTTGTATGGTTGTGGGTGTGGTGTTGTCGACAATCCCAACTGTTTGACGACCTCTGCTGAGATGAGGTTCTTCTGGCTTCCGCTATCAACAATAAAATGCAGCGGGGTCCCCTTCACCCACATCTGTGAATGAAAAAG
>ML796272.1:95648-109912 GCA_009831015.1 Picea engelmannii | reverse complement strand
TTCCGCTATCAACAATAAAATGCAGCGGGGTCCCCTTCACCCACATCTGTGAATGAAAAAGGTGCTCCTCCTCTTCAGGATCTGTTGGTTCTTCTAGTTGAATTGTTGTGGTCGCGACAATAGTAGTGGGGTTTGCGTCAATGATCTGTCCTTTACTAGTATTTTCAGAATCAGATTTTGAATCAGGGTTCGGTTCCTTGTCTTTGATCTCAGCCACAAATGATTGTTTTGAGCGACATTCATCAGTGTTGTGCCAAGGGATTTTGTGGAAATCACACCATTTTCCGGTGTCCTTCTTTGTCTTCCCGTGGCCCTTCCCTTCATATGGCTTGGAATGGTTTTCGGGAGACTGTTTGTTAGGGTTGTCTTTGTCATACTTTGGTTGTTGCGGATTTGTAGACCCGAACTCCCATTTGTTTTGGTGCTTAAATTTCTGCTCGATTTTAACATCATATCGATAGGTAGCACCGAGTGATGAGAAGTCCATAAATTCTATTTCAGTTTGGATGCATCTGTGTAGATCCCCACGGTATTTCAGAACCAAATGTCATTCAGAGTCTTTGATACCGCATCCACAAAAATTTTCCAAGTGGGCTCGGCCCCATATATTCTAGATTCCTCTGTGGAACTCTGCTCCCAGTATGTTTCCCACCAATGTTTGACATGGGGGAGAGCCTTAAGGAGTGCGAAGATGATATTTTCTCTGTTAGAAAAATTGTGAACAGAGAAATAACATTTTAACAGATTTAACCATTTATCTAGGGCATCTGCATCTATCTGACCTTCAAATATAGGAATATCAAAATTGACCCATACCTTAAAAGGCAAGGTGCCTCCAAAGTGGTCGCTTGATGAAGATGCGCCTGACGCTATCGGGAGGCATTGAAGAATGTGGGAAAAATTCTCCATCATTTCGTCCCTCTGTCGCGTGAGAGCTTGCTCAAGCAACAGATTGATAGGATCATCTGCTCCGTCATTTTTCTTTTCTTCCGCCATTGAGGGTTTCTTGGGTGTGTGAGAGCGATTATCCTCAAGAGAGACAAGCTCAAAACCCAACTTTCTATACTCGGACCTCGTCGAGGACATGCACTGAAAAAATGATCAAGAACAACCTGCTCTGATACCACTGATCCAGATTATTTTCGGCATGAAATGAGATCGGAGATATAATAAAGAAATGCACAGAGATATCGTAGATATTCAATAATATAAAAGAAATATATCAGAGATGCAACCATAAATACAGATATACAGTAATACACGATTTCTATTAATGAAATAAATTTATAGAGACTATAAAATACAGAGTGAAAGACTCAATAGAATGGTGGCAGCTTATCTCTGAGAAGAGATGTGACAACTACTCGCATTCGCAAGAAGATTAAAATTAGGCTCTGAAGGCATTTTTACAATAAATAGGAATGCCAAAAACCCTAGACATCCAAAAACCTAACCCTGGGAGATGAAGCGCCAAAAGTCATGTGGGCCCCGTTTGGGTAAGTTAGTACATCAACTTCTTGGGGTCGTAACTTTTGCATACGATCTCCGTTTTAGGCATATGATAGCTCATTGGAAAGGTATCATAGAGGAGATTCATTTTGGGGTTTCAATTATGCCTTCAAATAACATTAAAAACCTTGATCTCGAAAAAAAAAAACCTTCATTTGGGCCCTCAAAATGGCCCTGGAAGTTAAAAACTGCTAAAAATAGTAAATTGTCAAAATTGCCAGAAAACTGTTTTGAGTAAATCAGAAAAGGTGGGTGGCCACCAATATCCACCTGGATTAGTAGATGAATTAAAAAACAAAAGGGATAATAGAAAATGGAAAAAATAGAAACAGGGAGCGCAAAAAGGCCCATTACAACAAATTCATCATTTTCAAGTCTAATATTATATGCTCCCATCCGGTTTGTATATTTAATTTACCGACACACTTGGTATACCTTTTAGAAGATTGTACCATAGAACCCTCTGTTTCTGCACGGAAGAATTCATCTCCATGTCCAAACAACCTGTTTTTTCCAAGGCAACAACGTCGAAGATGCAATCGAGACGAAGGCAATTTAGTATGAAAACAAACATCTAAAAGAAAAAGAAAAAGGTATATTTACCCACCAAACAGTCCTTCGTCCTGTCCAACGATTTTGTTTCTTTAAATGCAACAATGCAACACAAACACAACGGACATAAACTAGCTTAGTATGCAGGAAGTAACGTATGTAACCAAGATAACTTACCATGTAGGAAGGCACGCAACTAGTTTAACACATATAAAAACCATAAATGAAATACAAAACAACGCAATATGAAACAACAGTACAAGCATGCACCTTTCTATATCCTCTTCATCCGATGCAGTCAAGACTCCCTCTTTTTCTCCAGCAACTCTGTTTATTTCAATGTGGGAACCCACAAAATTCAATGAACATCAATGGAAGTTGGTATTCACTGGAGAACAAGAAATATGTAGATACAACAAAACTGACTTAACAAATAGTTTACAAAGGCAGAAACCAGAACCTTTGCACTTCTCTATACATGGATGTAAACGTCTAGCTTTTTTTTCCCTGGCCAAAATATATTACAAGGCAGAAAAATATCACGCAATTGCATGGTCGTAGCTAAACAATTTCTGGTTTTCCCTGGAAATTCATCCAGATATGCCCTTTAACCATGTTCTTTATCCTCTACACAGACTTCTGTGCCCACGATACAAGTTCTCAGTTTTTCGTGGCAAACTACCCAGACATGCTTCCAGACATGAAAATATAAATTTGAAGAATATTTGTTGCACATATCATATCTCAAGCACAACACAAATTGTATCGTGCACACACCAGTCTATGTAGAGGAGAAAGAACATGTCATGTCATATCCGCACATCTGACCATACATGGTCTATAAATGTAGGCTGCATACATATGCTTTATTCCAACAAAAAAACAACGGATATTGTAACTTCACATGTAATCCTCCAACAATTTTGTATGCAACTATTTTCTTTCATGGCAGGACTCGAGCACTAGGAAAATATCACAGAATTACAGATAATGGCCTCTGGAAAAATGACAAATAACACAATTGCAGATTGACTGGTGGGTGCAGGGGTTGAACACCGTAAAGCGCCCCAAAAAAACAATAACAATCCAAAAAAAAGAAAAAAAAAAGCTCCAACCACCGTCGCTGCACCCCAACCCTGCAAGGCCGAATCAAAGAAAAGAAACCAGCAAGGATCAAACCAACGAGAAAGCACGAAGAGGCCGAACTACACCCCAGGGCCCCAAAGAGCAAACCCTAGGAAAACAAACAGAACCAACAACCCAGGAACCAACGAACCAGCAAAAGCCACCAACCCAGTGAACAACATATGTATCTCCAATGATTACGAAACTGCAGCCGAAGTAGAAAAGGAACCAGAAACATACAAGGAACATGCGACTACAAATAAGCAAACATTCTCACTTGCAAACTGCAAACACTGAACAACAAACAAGGAATACAAAATGAAACTATGGCATTGAAACTTACTATGAAACGATGAAATGCAGAAACGCAGGTCGAATCGCGAGCGAAACAGCAAAAAACAACAACCGAGAAATCGACAAAGAAGAACCACTCACCGAACCAGTAAACAATGTATCTAGCTTCAACGATTACGAGGATGAAACATACAGTGGCAGCACCCGACAAACCAACAAAGAAGAAGCAGTCACCGAACCAGTACACAATGTATGTAGCTTCAATGGAAGAACAAGGATGAAACGTACAATGGCTATTGAACTGACATGTACTCCGAGAACCGTACTTACATAAACATTTAAGACTCTCAGGTTGTCTAAGGACCTCGCGGTATGCAAACATTTAAGTTGTTAGGGGTGTTGGAGGACGTCGCGTCATGTAAACATTTACGTTGTCAAGCCTATTGAGGCATCTCGGAATAAGTGTCAATAAATTTCAAGAAATATACAAAGCTTGGATATGAAAACATTTCAATATGCTTAGTACATATCAAAAATGACGGATATATTCGGGTAGCAGAAAATGCCAATACAAACATTCGAACTAATGGTAGCATTAATTGACCTTCAAGCAATATACAAGAAAAATATATGATTAAAACATATTGTCTACGAGAAAAAGTTTGGATATGTTGCCATATACTACATTGAGAATAGTGAAGCCGACAATAAGACCTCCAATCTCTTAGCCAATCAGATCAGTACATATATGTTACTTTTTAATATATAAAAATATATGTTTTTAATTCCATAGCTACAACAATAGGTATTGTGCAAATATTTCCGGTCAAAGGACAAACTAATATGTACTCAACGCTTTATCGATCACTATAGTCCCTCTATGCCTACAGCAAGGACTGATAATGGTCCAAAAAATTATAATATTTTTTAATGTTTTGTGATATTTAAATATTAAATTTAATATTTTGAAAATAAAAATAATATCTTGAAATATTTAAGATTCTTAAAACTATTTATGATTAAAAATGATAATATATTTTTATTTAAAAATGATAAAATATTATTGTCAAAATATACTTTTCTAAATTGAAAATGGTCAATAAATATTCTACTTTTTGAACTTTTCACCTATATCAGATATAGATGAAATCATCATTTTATATTGTTTAAATTGCATTTTTGAATGCATAAATGGATTCAACACTCTAAAATATCCTAGGGGCATTAAAATTATATAGACTTAACTATTCAAATGTTGAGTTCCAATAATTTTTGGCAGATAAAATCTGATCCAAAAATATATTCATAAAAACTCAAAAAAAATGGAAGATTTAAATTAGACCTTAAAAAAATAAAATAATGGTCAATAATATATATAAAAATTAAAGAAATAATAAATATATAAAAGTTAAAGAAATAAATGAGAAATGAGAAATAATAAATATATAAAAATTAAAGAAATAAATGAGAAATAATAAATATATAAAAATTAAAGGAAAAAATTATAAACTACTATATGAAATTGTCAAATATACCTCTGTCTCAATGGGAAATGGTCAATAAATATATAAAAACTAAAGAAAAAAATTATAAACTACCATGTTGTGTCTAACATGCCATTTTCATTAATAGATAAATACAATAAATCCTTTCATGTCACATCTCCAATTTAAATTTTACTTTATTTCCCGAAGAGAAATTTTCTCAAATTTATAATAGGAATAAATTCATTTACAATGCGCAGTAGTCAGCTGAGTAAGCAAGATCTGTGTGACAACCATGATAGGACCAGTACATTCAAAATCATTACAGTGCTTCCAAAGGACCGAAAGTGATCTACATCCGTTTCAATACTTTCACGGCTAGCCAAATTACTAACATCTTGGTTTCGCCTCCATGAGCAGTCAAAGAACCAAGCTACCATCTCCACGGCTTACAAAGATGTCCTCAAGCACAATGGATAAGCCATTATGATTCGAAGATATTGATGGAAGAGATCGGGCTCTCATGTCCTCTATCGCAGTGATAGATCGAGAGTCTACCAACCACTTTTCTTAGTGCTCTCTTGGAGAGAGCATCCGCCTCGGTATTGTGCGATCTGGGGATATGGTGGAAGTTGATATCGGTGAAGAGCTTAGACAACTGCTGCATTTTTTGCTTCCAACCTTCCACATGGATGGATTGGAGATTACACTTTTGATTGATCCAGTCTATGATAACTTTCGAGTCTCCGAGAACATGGAGGTGATTTAAAGACCAAAAGGAAGCAAGCGTGAGAGAAGCCCATAAGCCCATGAGCTCGGCTTTGGTGTTTGTACCCACACCACAATTAATGAACCACTTTGTGGTCCTCTTTGGAAGGGTTTTGAAGGTGCCTCCATCCCCACAACATAATCCAGATGACTGTGCCGCACCGTCAAAACAGGCCACAGTGTAACCTTCAGGCAAAATAAACTGCACTACTTTGAAAGGAAGAGCCTTAACAGTAGACGGTTGCCAGTGGAAATTAGCCAGAATTCTGTGAAAAACTACCTGGAAGGAAGGTGAGGCATCCTAAAAAATGACCTTGTTGCGTTATGTCCAGATCTGCCAACAAACAAAGGCATCCAGATAAAGCGGCACAACTTTTTTACAAAACCAGGAGGAAAAGCACTCAGAAATGGTGGCGCCAGTCCAGTAGAGGGGTAGGGAGAAGTGTTGCAATATGCGGTTCCAGACTTCTTTAGAAAAATTACAATGGATCAATAAGTGGTGGATGTTCTCAGAGGCTCGGCAGTAGAGAGCACATAAACCGGGACCCTGCCATCCTTTCTTATGGAGCATCTCCCAGGTAAGAGTTTTTTCATTAGCACATAGCTAGATGAAAATTTTGTGTTTTAGAGGGAGCGACCAATGCCACATCTGAAGGAGCCACGGAGGAAGAGCAACATCGTCCCGATCTGGCAGGAGAGCCGCGTAGACATTCTTGGTAGAGACTATGCCTGAACCATCACCCCCGGCCCAGACGAGGGAGTCCCGAGCGTCGATGAGGGAGATGCCTGCACATTTTAATGCCACCGTGTAAGAGTCCCATTCCAAAGCCAAAGGCCTGATAAGAGAAAGGTCGCTGCTGTGTAGCCAATGATCCAGTATAGGGAAGGCAAGAGTCGCCTCCTTCATCTGAGCCAGGGAACTGAAATTAAAAGAGAATAGTTGCGATCTGAGTGGCAGAGAGAGAATCGAGAGATCATCCAATCCGATGATTTTATCTCTACCAATTTTGATTTCTGCACCCGATCCAGGCCTCCAACGAAACTAGTGAAGGATCACCTGAGAGGAAGAGACCAGACCCCTCCAGAAGGTAGAAGCCCTCTTCTGTAGTAGATGTGTCTTTCGCAGCCAAAGAGGGAGGGGAAAGGCGCTTAGATACTTATCCATGATGACTCGGTGCCAAATGTTGTCAAGAGTGACCGCTCTCCAGAAAGAACTAGCCAGTAGTGCCGTGTTGAAGATAGAAAGGTTCTTTAGTCCCCACCCCCCTGCCCTCTTAGGTCTAGAAAGAGTCTGTCAGCTACAAAGGTGGAAGCGACGCTTCCCTGCGAGGTCATTCCACAGGAAATTGAATGAGAGTCTGCGAAGCAGAATAATAATCTTGTTGGGGATCCGTTCCAGTAACATCTAATAAACCGCCAGACTTTGTAACACCGATTTGACCAGGATAAGTCATCCATCCAGGGACAACCATTTATTACACCAAAAACCTATTCTCCTTTTGAAGGTTGCTACTAGCCAGTTCCAATCATTTGAGGGGGAGGCTCCCAGCTTTAGCTTGTAAACAATGTACCTGAAACCTAAATTCAAGTAAAAAAAGGAGAAAGGAATGGAATCTTTGAGGAGAGAGAGCTCGGCCTCGGGTAAACCCCAATAGTGGACAGTGGACTTTGAGGGATTGATGGACAGACCTGATACTGAACAGAAGAGTTGAAGTATGTCCAGGATCGCAAGCCACTCCACTAAATCAGCTTTTGACAATAGAAGAATATCGTCAACAAACATGAGGTGAACGATCTTGATGAGATTTGAAACCTTTATACCAGTGATGCGGTGCTCGTAAGAGATTTTAGAGAGGAGAAGGCTAAGGCCTCCCATAACTAAGATAAAGAGGTAAGGAGATAGTGGGCATCCCTGACGGAGCCCCCTTTCACTTTTAAAAAATCTAGTCGCCTCCCCATTAATCAGCACTGCAAAGTTAGCACTAGTGACGCAGGACATAATCCAATCTATGAGCTTGTCACCAAAGCCTACTGAGTGTAGGATTAATCTCAGAAAATCCCAATCTATGCTGTCAAAATCCTTTTTGAGGTCTAGTTTCATGACCAGCGCCTTTTGATTTTTCTGAATGATGTTGTGTATGCAATCATGGGCTACACCGATGGCATCTTGAATTCTTATTCCCTTTAAAAAACTGAGTTGTTCAGCTGAGAGACTCCTTTCCAGAACCGGCTTAATCCGCTTGGAGATAAATTTGGAAATTACCTTGTAAATGAGGTTGCATAAGGAGATCGGTCTGAAGTCATTGAAGGAAATCGAATTGTTTTCTTTAGGAATTAAAACCAGGAAGGTAGAGTTTAGGCTACTAGAAATTTTACCTTTGATGCGGGAGTCCTCCACCATCTGGAGGAGATCTGATCCAACAAGATCGAAAAACAAGGTGAAGAATTCTGCCGACCAGCCATCGGGCCCTGGACTCCTCTCCTTTTTGAAAAGTAACAAAATTTTCTTTAGCTCTGGCAGTGTGACTGGTTTGTAAAGATCTGTGGCTTCAGTCGCTATAACCAAGTTAGAGAAAAGACTGGCAGTTGAAACTTTTGCTGGTAGATTGTGGCCACAACTGGCTTTTAAAAGATGTTTGAAGTGAGAGGCAGCCTCGGCTTTGAGTGCCTCCTGTCCACGGAGGGTCCCATCAGTTTCACTTTCGATGGACCAGATTAATTTCTTATTCATGTTGTGGCTAGCCACTCTGTGAAATTTTTTTGAGTTTGAGTTACCCCACTTGAGCCAGGTCGCACGGCTGCGGAGCCTCCATCCTTTTTCTTCTTCACGCAATAGTTCATCTCTACTTTTCTCCATAGCCTTTAGAGTAACAAAGTCCTCCAGTGACAGCGCAGCTGTGGTTGATGTTAAGATGAGATGTGTGATCTCAGTCTCCAGCCTAATCAGATTGGTTTCCTCAGTAGCCTTCTTGACTTTACCCCAAGATTTTGAGTGCACTTTTAGAGCTTTCAATTTCCAAACGATTCTCAACTGTGGGTTTTCTTCTTTTAGGGAACACGGATCTGTCCAGACAGCATGTACCAGAGCAGTGTAATCAGCGGAGGAGAGCCAGTGATGATTAAATTTGTATGGAAAAGGCTTGAGCCAGATGGGGAGGTTCAATTTGAGGAGGATGGGCGCATGGTCGGAGATGAAAGGAAGCTTGACCCACGAGGTGGGGAAGACAGTGGAAGAGAGGAAACCATCGGAGATTAAGAAGCGACCGAGACATCTGGCAATGGCCTCGGAGCCCCTTCTCCCGTTTCTCCAGGTAGGAACAAGTCTGGCCGGCAGTATATCGATGAGGTTCTTTATCATAAAGAGGTCTCTATAGAGGTTTTCACCTGAGCCTGACAAGGAAGCTGCTCCCCAGTGTTCATCTGTTGAAAGGGTGATGTTGAGATCGCCTCCCAAAATGAGGTTTGGAAGGGAGAGGATGCCGCTATTAGCAAGGTGAGTCCAGAAGTGAGGTATGTCTTGACAGGGGCCGTAGACGTTTAATAGCGCCAACTCTTGATTGGTAGCAAAGCATATGCCAATCAACAATATACATCCACAGGTCAAGAAGGGATTTAAATCAAAAAGACCTGGATCCCAGGCCACCATCATGCCACCAGAGTTGCCAATGGAGTTTAACGCCGTTGAGACCCAAAGAGGGCGAAAAAGGTGCAAGAAATCTCTAGAAGTTTCATCAACAGCAAGAGTTTCTTGAAGAAAAATAACATCCAGTTTGGTGTGTTCTAGTAGTCTTCGGAATGAGGCAGCCTTGAGGGTGCCTCTGATCCCTCGTATGTTCAGAGAGAGCACTATCATTACTTGGATCGTGCTATGGCCTTCAAAGCTATAAGGGCCTTTCCATCTTGAGATGAGATTACCGGGGCTGGAAGTTGAGTGCTAGAGCAATCCTTCTTCTTCCTAGCGCTTCTTGTATGGAGAGGGGAGAGCTCAACACCAATACCTCGTGACCATGCAAAGGATTTGTCGAGAGTTTTCAAATGGTTTGAGGATGATGTGCCCGCTTCTGTGGAATGGGCAATGAGCTCTTTTCCCCGAAAAACTGGTAATTGTGTGGCACTGTCCGGGAGAAACAAAGCGGAAGTCGAGGAGCTCAACGCTGCCATGAGGGAATCCTCGTCTTCGTCCGGCTGACTGTAACCATGGAGTAACGTTGTGGGGTCTTCCAGGACTAAGGGAGTGTTAGAGGGACCGGTCTGAAGGGTCGGCAGCGAGGGTGGGAGTGGGGGCGAAGGTGGAGGGGGAGTAGGATCAAAGGTGGAAGGAAGGGGGCTGTCAAGAGGTGGAGCCAGAGGAGAGGTAGAATGAGGCAACTCAGATTCCAGGAGGGGGGGCTATGGGAGGGAGGAGGAAGAGGACCAGAAGGAGCGATTTACGGTTTCCTTTTCAGAAGCGGAGAGTGATATAAAGAGTGAGGGGCACAGTTGAAAAAGCTTGGACGTCAGAGATTCAAGTTGTCCAGGTAAGGGCGGGGAGGGAGGATCAGGGGGGATGTCCAAGAAGGCTAGGGAAGGGTCAACAACCATATAGGCAGGGGGGTTTATAAGTAGGTCGACATCATCAGAGGGGTCGTTCCGGGACTTACCAGGACATGTTCGGCGAAGATGGCCAATCTCGCGGCATCGATTGCAATGGAACGGGAGTCCAAGGTAGTCCAGGTTCTGAAGAATTTTTCTCCCTCACCAGTCGATCTCTAGAGTTTCCGGTAGACCAGCAGTTAAGTCCATCTTGACCAGAACCCTGCCCATTTTCCTCGAAGATCTCGTGAGAGAAGGAGTGTCAAGAGCTATGAATTTACCCAGGGAGTTGCCAATAGCTCTAAAGGCATCTTCATTCCAGAGGTGGAGTGGGAGACCCGGGAGAAACACCCACAAATGTCTGTGCTGGAAGTAGTCGGTGTCTGGGTTGAAAGCCATACACCAATGTTTGAGCATGAGGCTGCTTCCTCCAAAGACCCATGAGGAAGACGGTAGAAGTGTGGCGTCTTCGGGAGATCCGCAGGAGAAGCAGAGCCAACCTTTTTTTAGAAATAGGATGTCCGGGCGGTAGCCAAGGATCAGATACCACTTGAGCTTTATCCAGTCCTCCAGAGATGGTGAGCTCAAAATTTTATAGGAAATACGACCAACCATTGAACAGATGGACATCTTACAAAGGTTCTCTAGGACCACACCGTCACCCAACACTAAATGCCTGGTTCTTTTGTTTGTTTTCCACTCCTTGCGACCATAAGAGGCAACTCGGTGAGGGGAAGGAGGGATTTTAATAGCATCCAGAGGTGTTAGTCAACTAGGACAGTTTGGAGGTAAAAAGGAAGAGGAGATGGGGAGGGACCTGTCAGTAGCAGGTGTAGCTCTTGAAATAGGAGCTCTTGTCAGAGGAGGGTGGCCTATCCCAGCAGGGGACTTAATGGGAACGAAAGGGCAATTTGAAAAAGGCTCGGAGGGAAGCTTCATAAATCTGTGTTCCAGGGCATCTATTTTATCGAAGAGTCCCACCTGTTTCCAAAGGAGTTCGTCTGTAGGGAGCATTAGATTATTGGGCTGAGGTTCCATTTTAAAACAGCTGGGGGACCACTCCGGCCCACTGAACAAGACTGAGCAAACCGAAAAGAGGGCGAAGAAGGCTGGAGAAAAACTAGATCGATCAGTGGAACACGGGTTTTGAATCAAAGGACCAATCCCTGTCAGGACTAGAAGACAAGAGCGATACTGTGGCAGACAGTCCAAAAAGAAACACGTAGATAAAGCTAGATTCTATCAGGGCTAGAAGACAAGATACGAAACTGGAGAGAGTTGGTCCGAGAGCAGACAAAAAAGGCGTATTCAAAGACCGGGACGAAAAACGAGCTCAGGAGCCATACGAGTCGTTGACAGGGTAGCTAGAGTGGCAGGGGCCTGAAGCCAGGAAATGGTCTCCGGGAGGAACTACGAGGATCTGAAGGTCCTGGTTCCTGGTTTGCCTCCCGTGAAGTCGCCATCTTTGATAATTAAAGGTGAATGACATCTCTGAAATGTTATGATTATACAGTTTGGGGGCATCCAAACGCATCAAGCTTCTCCAACATCCTCGAATGTTCAACAACGGGCAGATCTTCTAACGCTTATACGCACAACTCCTCCATAGAAGCTAATGTTCCAATTCTTGGCAGCTCCTCGGCTTCTTTATAGCGTTAAAATATTAAGAAGCCAGTTGATTATATCTGCGGATTGGTGAATGGAACTGGAGATGTTCTGTTCTGGAGAGGCGATAAGGTGAGAACTCTGAAGACTGGGCATTTTGAATCGATCAGCGCAGATTCAAATCTCACGGGCACCCTAGCAATTTTGCTTTGTATACCGAAAAGCCTCAATTTGAGGAGAAATATACTTTCGTGATGGAGGTTTTATCGAGAAATCCGCCTATAGGCTATCAATATCAGATCCGCAGATCGAATCTTGGCACGATACTTCTGCTCCAGATTTGAGACAAAAAAACGATTTGCGGGATTGGCCATCCCATTCAAAAACGTTGGAGATGTCTTTGGATTTTTCCTCGAAGCAAACCCTGTTGATGGCAAACAACGGATTCTCTAGAGATTTGCAGAATCAGAAGGCAACAAAAAAAAAAAAATGGTTCATTACTGTTAAGTCACATTACCGTGTAGTCAAGTATCGATCAATATATTGTAATCTGCTTGTGGGCGAAAATAAATGGTTCATTAATGCATAACCGCGTTGAACGATTTGATTTGATTTATCTAAAATCAAATAAATAATTTAGAGTTATTTTAATTTGAATTTATTAAATATGAGAATAAAACGGAATTTTGCCTTCCTAAATTCATAGTTATAGAGTAGGAATACTTCACATAAAAGGGTGGAGAAAGCAGTTTCTTCAGATTTAGACTTTGCAGCTTGCTATGGATAAACTTATGATCCATTCACAAAGAGTAGTCCTTTTTCCTTTGCTAGAAGTAACTATGATAGTTGGTTTTTTTTATGGGGCTTCATAAAATAGAGGAGGAAAATGTGGTGCGGGTGCAGTGCTAAAATGTTTAGAGGAGAATATATTTAGTATTAAATTGAACTATGGTAAGAGAACAAATATTATAGGAGAACTACTTCTCTGTGGAATCTTTTGTTTTTTTGCTCTACATAAGCAAGTTAATTGTCTACAAGTGGTTGTAGATTCCAAAGTAATTGTTGACTAGTTTTCTTATAAAACAATTTGAAGGTGATTTCATTACAACTTTGACCATTCAGGGAATTCAATAGGGAAAACATGCTTTGCTTATGGAGGAAGGAATTTTATTTTTTGCCAAAAGAATGGGAGAACAAGTTGAAAGCTTTGAAAAAATAACTTAATACTAAATTCAAATTTCATGATTAAGTGGTGATAACAAATGTATTAGAGCAGTGATATTTTTGGCCTTTTGTTTTTTTTTTAAAAGTATATGTGATAAGACAATTAAAGACCGAAAAAGATACTATTCTCTGAGCAGAATTTTGTAATGTTTATTTTATATATCTAATATAAGACATTTTTCCTTTGTGAAAAAAAAAAATTAAGATGAGACTTATTAAAATCAACAGTTTCTACTTTATAGTCATTTCTCACAAAAACATTAATTCGTAAAGTTGAATGTTGTATAGATCCATTTAGAACTTAATAATGCATAATAATTCTTAAAGTTGATTGTATAGATCCATTTAGAACTTAATAATGTATAATAATGTTTTTATTTTTTTTGAATGAAAGTTTTTTAGTGATTTCTTTAGGGGATTTTTGCCGAAAATTTGGCAAGAAATTGTTAGATCTCGAGATTTGAGTGAAATTGTTAGATCTTCATTTGTTTTTCATCATTCAAAATAACGATTTAATGTAAAAGTGTACCTGGATTTTCTCAATTGATGTTTTGTGTGAAGGTTTATGTATGAAAACACCTAGAGGTAAAAAATTTAACACATTATTTCATTACAAAAATCTATGATGTAAAATTTAGTTAGTTCCAATATTGTAATTTCAATCTTCTTTATGGGACTTCTCATCCTCTGGTAAAGTGGTAGAATGGAGTCTTCCATTCACATGTTGTTGCCATAAAATGTATTTGGTTAAGACAATGCAAAACCATATAATATTTTTCCTGCAAACACAATTTTTAAAATGAATTTCCCTTTCACCCTTTTCTTACATATGCAAAATATTTTAAAATTTATCTTTCACTTATTTCTTACATATACAAGATATTAATTATTTACTATATTTCATTGTTCGAGGTTAAAAACCTAACACTAAATTGTTGTCTTGCAAAACTCAATCTCCCCTCTAATTTTGGAACAATACCATTTGGAATCAATGTCTCCAATGTCTTTGTTAACAACTCTATCATATCCTCAAAATGTTTTCTCTTCATTTCCAAAGAAATATCAATTGTTAACAACACTGTTAAATCTTTATACACCTCCTTGTACTCCTTACTTCCTTTCAAAACCTCT
>ML796272.1:58333-95598 GCA_009831015.1 Picea engelmannii | reverse complement strand
ACCTGGACAATAATATAGTTTTAAAAAACTCTATCAAATTGTATAGTTTTAAGGCACTGAGATATGGAATTTTTAACTGTTAACTGATTGGGTTATTTGGAAGAGGTTTAGGTTTAAATCTGGTTTAATTGAGGTTATTTGTACAGATTTAATTGAGGTTATTTGTACAAGGTTTAAGTTTAAATCTGGTTAATTGTTACTATAAACGTTAAGCTAATGTTAACAGTTGGTAAGTAAAATTTTAGCAGATAAGAATGTAGAAGAGAACAAACATATCATTTATGCAGATAAGTAAACTGTTAACATATCATTTATGCAGATAAGTAAACTGTTAACATATCATTTATAAGAATTGAATGCAGATATAAATGTAGAACAGAACAAACAATCCACCCAACTATCCAAACTATAACCCATATCTTAATAAATTTAAAAAACTATACATGCTTCATTGACTTTTTAGTAATTGTCCCAAAAAAATTATAATATTTTTTTTTACTGTTGTGTGATATCTAAATATTAAATTTAATATTTTGAAAATAAATTATTTTTTGAAATATTTAAATTTTTTTAAATTATTTATGATTAAAAATGACAAAATTAAAAAATATAATATATTTTTATTTTTAAAATGATAAAATATTTTTAAATGGAAAATTGTCAAAATATATTTTTCTAAATGAAAAATGGTCAATAAATAATCTATTTTTTGAATTTTTTATTTGTATTGGATGGGGTGAAATCATCATTTTTTATTGTTTAAATTGCATTTTTGAATGTATAAATGAATTCAACACTTTATATAATGGTGGAGACATTCTAATTATATAGATTTAATCACTCAAATGTGGAGTTCCAACAATTTTTAGCCAAATTTAAATAAAATCTGATGAGAAGATATACCCATAAAAACTCAAAAAGTGGAAGATTTAAATTACACATTAAAAAATAAATAATAAATGGTCAATAAATATATATAAAAATTAAAAAAATAAATGAAAAATATCAATATATATAAAATTTTAGGAAAAAAATTACCGAAATTGTCAAAATATACCTCTGTCTCAATGGAAAATGCTTGATAAATATATATATAAATTAAATAAAAAAATTATAAACTATCAATGGAAAATGCTCGATAAATATATATATATAAATTAAATAAAAAAATTATAAACTACCATACTGTGACTAACAGGCCATTTTCATTAATAAATAAATACAATAAATCCTCTCATGTCACATCCTCTAATTTAAATTTAATATACGTCACAGTACCGTGTAATCAAGTATCGATTTGCTGGTGGGAAAAAATAAATGGCGTATGGTTTACGTCATTAATGCATAACGGCGTTGTCGGACTTGATTTATCTAAATTCAAATAAATAATTTAGAGTAATTTTAATTTGAATTTATTGAATATGAGATTAAAACTAAAGTTTGCCTTCCCAAATTCATAGCTATAGAGTACAGATACTTCACATAAAAGGGTGGAGAAAGCAATTTCTTCAAATTTAGACACGACCTTAACTTGGTCTATCAAACGGTTCTTGAGCGATTGGACCCTACTGTTCAATATGCATAGTGGTTTGATCAGGATGGTTCCTACATCTCAAACTTACAATTCCTTTCAATTTAGTTTGTGAGATTTGTCAGCAACATAATGACGTAGAACAAATACATGAAAAACATTATGAGTTTTATGCAAGTGGGATGGCAATACGGGGTGATAGGAAACAAGTCTAATTTTTTCCTGGATTTTAAACGGTCCTATAAATCGAGGTGACAACTTTGTCCCTTTTCCAAACCAAATGGTTCTCTTATTAGGCCTGATATGAATGAAAACCTTATTTCCCACTTTATAGCTTCAATCAATCCTATGTGCATCAACATAACTTTTTTTTCTATCATGTGCATCATTTAGTCGTTGTCTAATATGCACCACCTGTTCCTCCATCTCTTGAATCAATTATGGCCCTACTATCACTTGGTCTTCTAACCTTTCCCAACTCAATGGTGTCATGCATGGCCTTCCATACAGAGCTTCATAGGGAGACATTCAAATTGAGCTATGAAAACTATTATTCTAGGCGAACTCTACCAAAGGTAAGTACTTCTCCCAATGGGTTTGATTATCCATAACATACATCCTAAGAATGTATTCCATAACCTCATTTACTCTTTCAATTTCCCGATATGTTTCAAGATGATAAGCAGTGCTTAAGTTCAACCAAGTCCCCAATGTTGAATACAAACTTGTCCAAAACCTACATGTGAATCGGGAGTCCCTATCTGAAATGATCTTCTTGGGTAACCCATGCAGATGGATGACTTTACTTATAAAAATATGTGCCACATCAATGACATTATAAGTGTCTCTTACTGGAATAAAATGAGCACTCTTGGTCAACATATCCAGTATAACAAGAATGGCATTGTGCCTTAGTAATGTGAGTGGAAATCCCACAACGAAATCCATAGAAATAACTTCCCACTTGGACATAGGAACATCATGCGATTGTAGGAGACCTATCGGGTGGTGATGATAAACCTTCACTTGCTCACACTCAAGGCACTTGGAAAAGAAATGGGCTACATCACATTTCATGCCTACCCAAAATAAAAGATTTTTCATGCCTGCGTACATTTTCTTCACACCCGGATGTGTATAGTAAAGTGCTCTATCAGCTTCCTTGAGTATGATGTTTCGCGTATCCCCACCCTTGGGGATCTACATCCTTCCTTGATATCTTAACGATCCATCTGCTTCAAAGCTATATCCTTCATACTTGGCTCTAATTTCCTCCCACTCTAGAGGGTTGAAGTAACCTTTAAATACAACTATCCCCAAGAAGTTTCCCAAACACTCGATCCCTCAAATTAACTTTTAAGGGCACCAAGGAGAAGACACATACTCTCTTTCTCAGGGCATCCACGACCACATTCTCCTTTTCTTTGATTTAAGAAATTCCAAAATCGTACGCACTCATGAATTCACTCCATCGCCTCTGCCTAGTATAATAGTATTGAGATCCCTTTGAGTGGAGAGATGTTTTAAGCTTTCATGGTCTTTTTTGAGCTCAAAGCTTCGCCCCACTAGATAATGCCTCCAAAGATTCAGAGCAGCTACAACTACCAACTCTAAATCATGAGTAGCATATGGCTCCTCATGTTGCTTCAACTTTCCTGAAGCATACATTATCACTCCCCCAATCCTGCATTAGCACGAACCCCAATCCTTGCTTCAAGGCATCCGTACAGACTGTGAAGTCTTTTTCCATGTCCGACACTCATAGAATTGGCACATTGGTTAGTAACCTCTTAAGCTCGATGAATGAAATATTGAATTCCTATGTCCATTCATACTTGACCCCCTTGCACTGCAAGGTGGTGATGGGTTTCTCTATATTTGAGAACCCTTCCAAAAACCTTTGATAATAACTAGCTAGCCCCATGAATCTTCTCACCTCATGATCATTTTTCAGCAATGTCCAATCCATAATGGCCTTCACCTTTTCCGAGTCCACAAAAATTCCTTCACCGAAAATGATATGACCTAAATAGTGAATCTCTTTCTGGAAGAAAGAGAACTTTGAAAACTTGTCATACAACTTGTTCTCTCTAAGGCATGACAACACCATTCACAAGTGTTCCTCATGTTCTCTTTCGTTCTTGGAATAGATGAGGATATCATCAAGAAATACCTATACAAAGAGGTCTAAGTACTTTCAGAATACACCATTCATGAGGCTCATGAATATTGTTGGTGCATTGGTAAAACCAAAAGGAACTACAATGAAATTGTAATGCTCGAACCAATTTCGAAAGATGGTTTTAGGAATATCTCCTTCCTTAATCCTTAATTGGTGATACCATGATCGTAGATCAATTTTGGAGAAAACTGATACTCCTTTCATATGATCAAAGAGATAATATATCCATGGTATTGTGTACATATTCTTCACCATTGCACGGTTCCAGTCCTTATAATATATACACAGTCGTAAGGAACCATCATTCTTCTTGAAAAATATAACAGGTGCACCCCTAGGTGAAACACTAGGCCTTATTAGCCCTAAGTCAAGTAATTCCTTCTACTGCATCTGCAACTCACAAAGTTTTGGACCCGTCATCCTATACGATGTCTTGAAAATGGGTTCCACACCAGGTTTTAGCTCGATGGTAAAATCAAGCTCCCTCTCAGGAGGTAACCCTGGCAACTCTTTTGAAAAAACACCCTTAAATTTCGACAAAATTGAATATTGATCCATAGATGGTCCTTTCCCTTCATTGACTGCTTCCACTACATATAATTGACAACCTTGACTCATGCAATGTTAACCTTCATTGTCGATATAAGGCATAGAGACACCTTCCTCTATATACCATGGATCTCTACTGACCTTCCGGTTCCTTATGTGCTTCGGCTGCAGTTTCATAATCGTTCGAGATACATATGTTGTTTACTGGCTCAATGCTTCTTGTTGGTTCGTTGGTTTGTGGGTTGCTGGTTCTATTTGTTTGGCTCGGGTTTACGCTTTGGGGCCCTGGGGGTGCAGTTCGGGTTGTTCATGCTTTCTCACTGGTTTGGTGCCTGTTGTTTTCTTTTGTTTGATTTGGCCTTGCAGGGTTGGGGTCTAGCGCCGGTGGTTGGAGTTTTTTTTTTTTTGGATTATTATTTTTGGGGGGGCGTTTTACGGTGTTCATCCCTTGCACCCACGAGTCAACATGCAGTTGTGTTATTTTCTCTGTCTATTAAGGTCGATATTTATTCTGCTGTGAGAATTTTTTGGTGCTTCAATGCTGGCATGAAAGAAAATAGTTGCATGCAAAATTGTTGGAGGATTACATGTGAAATTGCAATATTTGTTGTTTTTTTTGTTAGAATAAAGCATATGTAGGGTACATTTATAAACCAAGTATGGTCAGATGTGCCCATATGACATTACATGTTCTTTCTCCTATACACAGATTGGTGTGCGCACGATGCAATTTGTGTTGTACTTGAGCTATGATATGTACAACAAAGATTCTACAAGATTATATTTCGATGTCTGGAAGCATGTCTGGGTAGTTTTCCACGAAAAACCAAAAACTTGTATCGTGGGCACAACAGTCTGTGTAGAGGATAAAGAACATGTATTTCCATTGGTGGAAGCATATATGGATAATTTTCCATGGAAAACCAGAAATCGTTTAGCTACGGCCATGTAATTTCGTAATATTTTGTGGCTTGTAATATATTTTGGGTAGGGGAAAAAAAATTACACGTTTACATCTATGGATGGAGAAGCGCAAAGGTTCATGTTTCTGCCTATCTTCTAGACTGTTCATTGAGTCTCTTTTACTCTATGTACATATTTATTGTTCTCCGGTGCATACCAGCTTCCATTCATGTTCGTTGTATTTTGTGTATTCCCACATTCAAACAAACAAAATAGCTGGAGAAAACGAAGGAATCTTGACTGCATCGATTGAAGAGGACATAGAAAGGTGCATGCTTGTACTGTTATTTCATATTGTGTTGTTTTGTATTTCATTTATTGTCTGTATATATGTTCACTTAGTTTATCATATGTACATGTTGTGTGCCTTCCTACATGGTAACTTATGTTCATTACATGCCTTCCTCGATACTAACCTGCTTCATGTCCATTGTGTTTTCACTGCATTACTACATTTAAACAAAGAGAGTGGTTGGAGATGACGATGGGCTCTTTTGCAGGTAAATAACCCTGTTTCTCTTTATTTTACATCTATGTCTTCATTATAAGTTATCTTCAATATATGCCTTCCTGCATACTAACCTACTTCATGTCTGTTGTGTCTTCACTGCATTGTTGCATTTAAACAAACAGAATGGCTGGAGAGGACGATGGACTCTTTGGCAGGTAAATAGACCCGTTTCTCTTTCTTTTAGATGTTTGTCTTCATACTAACTTGCCTTCATGTCCATTGCATATTTGGCGTTGCTTCCTTGGAAAAAACAAGTTTCTTGGACAGGAAGATGAATTGTTTTGTGCAACAGCAGAGGGTTCTATGGTACAATCTTCTAAAAGGTATACCAACCATGCTGGTAAATTAAATATGTAAACCGGGTGGGGGCATATAATATTAGACTTGAAAACGTTGTCTTCGCAGCAATGGGCCTTTCTACCCTCCCTATTTCTACTTTTTCCATTTTCTATTATCCCTTTTTTTTTTTCTAATTTATCTGCTTAGTGTTCTTTCCGAAAATTCCTTGGTGCGTCGGTTGGCGGACTAAGAGTTTCACATCTATGGTCGCCCTTCTACCTTATTCCATAGTTACCCACTTTGTCGATTGTGGGTTTCGGGCTAGCAGGTTCAATATTGCTTCCCTGGCTTCCAGGGGTCCGCGATATACAGATTGGTCGTGGTGCCCCGCCCTCACATCCTATTTACTGTTAAACATTTTTCCAGTTAAAAAAATCAGATGCATAAAATTTTACGGTTATTTAGTCCTTCTGATGGACAATATACAATGCAAATGCTTGTTTAGTCTTGATGTTCATCTGCACTTGCTTACATAAAAAAAAATTGGACTAGTGACATGGGCATGAGCAGTTAGTCATCCCAGACATCAGTAGACTAACAAGGCCAAAGGTAAAGATGCATACGCTCTTCTCTTATTATGTTTACCAAAGAAATATCCTCGACTATATATTCATCTATGGCATGGTGAATATGTTGATGTCATCTGCAATACATGGTTTGCAGTTCACAAGAAGTGTCAACAAGTACAAGAGAGACGTCGAATGTGTCGCATGTTCCGCAGACTAAGTGGTGTGGTTGCAAAAATTTGGCTCCATAGTTCATCGAAGCTATTCGTGTACTTGTAGATTTATGCCAGTGAAAGAAGAATATATATATATATATATATATATATATATATATATATATATATATATATATATATATATNTATGCACAGTACCATTCACTTTAGTTTTCCTGTTCAAAAAATGTCACCAAGTCTAGAGTTGTAACATCCAAAGTACTATCAATAGAGGGCTTGAATAGCCGCCAAACTGGACAAGTGTTTGTCAGGGACATAATAGTCATTTATAGCACCTACTTGGACAAGACAAACAAAAGTAGATCCATTATGCGTGCCGACATGATAGACAAGGAGGCCATGATGACAGTGGCACTGACTATTCCTCCACAACTTGTCCAGAAACATGCATAAAAGATATTTTTGGGTAATGGGATATTCATTACAAATTTTAATATATTTCCCAAAATAATATATGACTGTGGTGATTGTGATCGAATTATTTCACTCAACAAAACAAATATTGTGGAAAAAATTTACATTGTTTGTTCAGAAGATCGTTTCGTCTCGGAATCGATTATCAACCAGCTTGCATAGAGCACTGACATTTACCCAATCAGAATGATTGGCGCAGCTGTCACACTGGCGAGAAAACTTGGCTTACAACACATTCTCCATATAAAGGATGGAGAGTTGGACAACGACAAGGCAATGGGACCGCTTTTCATATTCAGTTTTGTCCTTTATTTTCGCATGTGCATGTATCTCGGGTAAGTTACTCAAATATTATACTATTCCATGTTGCAGATGCAATTGTTCGATACATATTCAAATTTGTTTTCGTCAATGGAGAAGCAATTGCATAAAGGGAATATTCCACTTATGCTCATCAAAAATATAACAAAGAAAAAGGATATTAGAGAAAGGATCATTCGGACAACCCAGACAATGTTTGTAACAGAGTTGCGAGCAGATATAGTAGAGGATCTGAAGAAAATAGCTAGCTCTACAACTGTTGTGCATATACATCCACAAAATCATCCTCACTTTGCTTATAGAAATAGCCTTGAACAAATTTACGCGGCCTGTTTTATTTATTTTTTATTTTTTTAAGGGGAGGGGGGGTGCAGTTATGTATTATATTGTTCAATGTATTAATTCCTATGCTCGCGTTGCCACATTGAAGGTGTTTTAGTTGCATCCAATGTGTATTAGACCCCCTTTGAACTTGTATGTGCAAAATGCAACTCTCCTACTTCTGCGTCCGCTTTGAGAAGTGATGGTACGATTGATTGTCTACGATGCAGTGAAAAATGTCCATATATATATGGGCATTGCATCAATGTTGTCGTCTGAACCGTGGACAACACAATCGTGCATTGTATGGATAGGCAGCCTCTGTTAGAAAATGTGCTTCCTAAGTTGGCAGAGTTGTCATATGAAACGTATCTACAGAAAAAGGAAAGCAATGTCTACATGCTGCGAGACCTTAGGATACACAACAAATTCACCTTAAATGAGGACAATGTAATTTTTCATATCGGCTGAAGAAGGGAAAAACAAATATATCAAACTTTGTCAGGAAATGAAAATACCTCATGTGTCTCTGTAATATTTCTTCAACATCCAGATGAATGTTCATCAGACTCGGCTAGTTGGGATTGCACGGCCATAACATTGTTCAGTCCAAAAAATGGGAAGCATGGCTGCAAACCCCATATATCCCATGGCCTCAGTTATTTTCTACTGGGAACATGTACCAGATGCAAGACAAAACGAATGCAACGACTTCTTTTCTTTGTATATCAAATTGTTTGGTGCAAAGGTGGATGCGTCCTGCTCTATGGAACCTTGTGGGAACTTGCTTATGACTTGTTTGAAGTTTAGTTGGTTCTTGGTTGTGTGCTTCGTCTGTCAATTTGTATATCGTGAAACTCCGAGTGTTGTTTGGAGGACACAGTACAATAGAATTGATTTTTTTAGCCAGCTAGCCCGCAAATCCGCCTAATAATTTCTATGGCATTGTGACACAAATGTAGTATGTGGCTTGTTTTGGCAGTTTTCCTTGATCGATGAACTTGGTAAAATTAATCTCCTGGAATAATTTGAAATCAACGAATATATACTATGTAAAGTGAAATTGTGTTATCATATCAACAAGAGGCCCTTAAAATTCAAATTGGTCGGTGTTTTAGCACTTTTGCTTAATCCACGAACTTGGTAAAATTAATCTCCTGGAATAATTTGAAATCAACGAATATATACTGTGCGAAGTGAAATTGTGTTATCATATCAACAAGAGGCCCTTAAAATTCAAATTGGTCCTTGTTATGCTTGCGGTGATAGAATTTTTAAAAACTTTCTTTTGTTTCCTTCATTTTTTTAAAATAAGCAATTTAACATTCTTTGATAATTTTATGTAATTCAATTGTACAATATCAATATTTAATATTAATAATTTAGTATTTGAAAACAATGTTTTTAGATAATGTTATATAGGATGACCATCCGTAAACAAACGCAATGTTGAGTCTGCCAGTCCTGGAGTCTTTTTGTCAATTTGTATGTCGCGGAACTCCGAGTGTTGTTTGAAGGACACAGGACAATAGAAGTGCAATGTTAAGCCAAAGATCCCGCAAGTCTGCCTGTCAATTTGTATATTGCAGAAGTCTGGGTGCTATTTGTAGGACGGGAAACAATAGAGGCTCAATTTTGAGCTCGCCAGGCCGAGAACCCGCGATCCAAAAAGTGGTTAAGTATGGAATGAAGGATCTGTGCATGCTCTAGAAAATCTCATGTTCATACTTTATAAAAGTACATGTTTACTATGTATTTCTCGTTTGTCAGAAAAATTGTAGGTGCAGAAGTTGGCGGATGCACGTGTTTGATTTCCACTTACTTTTATATCACTAGCCCAACCAAATTTTACAAACTTTATTGTTTAATTAAATTCTGCAATATCAATATTTAATATTAATAATTTAGTGTTGAAAATAATGTTTTTGGATCATGTTAGATAGTTGATAGGGATTACTATCCGTGAACAATGGCAATCTTGAACCCGCCAACCCTGGAGTCCATCTGTAAATTTGTATATCACGGAACTACGAGTGTTGTTTAGAGGACACCGAACAATAGAAGTGTAATGTTGAGCCATCCAACCCGCAGGTCCGCTTGTAAATTTGTATATCGCGGAATTGTGGGTGCTATTTGTAGGGCGCAAAACAATAGAGGCCCAATTTTCATCCCCCCAGCCCAAGAACCCGCGATCCAAAAAGTGGTCAAGTATGGAATGTGGGATCCGTACATGATCTATAAAAATTCCATGTCCATACTTTATAAGAGTACATACTTAGTATGTATTACTCATTTTTCGGAAAAATTTTAGGTGCGAAAGTTGGCGGATCCACGACTTTAGATTTTACTTACTTTTATATCACCAACCTGACCGACCACTTCCCCGTTTAATATTGTAATAAATTAATATAAACTGGCCCAACTGCAAATGTGCTATGACATCAACACGAGGGCCTTAAAATTCAAATAGCTCGCAAGTCCTCTTGTCAATTTGTATATCGCGGAAATGTGGGTGCTATTTGTAGGGCACTGAACAACAGAGGCCCAATTTTGAACCCACCAGGCCGAGAAACTACGATCCAAATAGTGGCTAAGCATGGAATGAGGGATCCATACATGCTCTATAAAATCTCATGTCCATAGTTTTTAGAAGTACATCTTTAGTATGTATTACTCGTTTCCTCTGAATGTTGTTTAGAAGACATGGAACAATAGAACTGCAATGTTCAGCAAGTCAGTCTGCAAGTTCGCCTGTCAATTTGTATATCGCGAGACTCTGGGTGCTATTTGTAGGATACAGACCAATAGAGGCCCAGTTTTGAGCACGCCAGACTAAGAACCCACGATCGAAAAAGTGGCCAAGTATGGAATGCGGGATCCGTGCAAGCTCTATAAAAACCTCATGTCCATACCTTATAAGAGTACATACTTAGTATGTATTACTCGTTTTTCAGAAAAATTCTAGCTGCGGAAATTGGGGGATTCACGACTTTAGATTTCAATTACTTTTATATCACCAGCCCGACCGACCACTTCTCCATTTGATATTGTAAGAAACGAATATAAACTGGCCCAAGTCCAATTTTGCTAATACATCGACACGAGGCTCTTAAAATTCAAATAGTTCGCTTGTCAATTTGTATATCGCGGAACTCTGGGTGTTATTTATAGGGCACGAAACAACAAAGGCCCAATTTTCAACCCGCCAGCCCAAGAACGCGCGATCCAAAAACTGGCTAAGTATTGAATGAGGGTTGCGTACATGCTCTATAAAATCTCATGCCCATACTTTATAAAAGTGCATATTTGGTATGTATAACTCGTTTCTTGCAAAATTTTCTAGGTGCGGAACTTGACGGATATAGGTGTTCATATTTCCACCCATTTTTATATCAGCAGCCTGACCGACCTCTTTCTCGTTTCATATTATACAAAATTTTTGGAATGCAAGTTTCCGAATACGCGAGTTTTTCTTTGAAATAAGATATTTCACATCCTTTTATAATTTTATGTAATTAAATTGTACAATATGAATATTTTATATTAATACTTTAGTATTGAAAGTAATATTTTTAGGAAGTGTTAGATAGTTAATAGGGATCAACATCCGTAAACAATCGCAAGGTTGAGCCCACCAGCCCTGGAGTCCATCTGTGAATTTGTATATGGCGGAACTCTGAGTGTTGTTTGAACAACATAGAACAATAGAAATGCAATGTTGAGCGAGCCAGGTGGCAAGTCTGCTTGTCAATTTGTATATCGCAGAACTCTTGGGTGCTATTTGTAGGTCACAAAACAATAGAGGCCCATTTTTGAGCCAGCTGGCCTGAGAACCCATGATCCAAAGATTGGCTTGAGTATGGAATGCGGGAACAATACATGCTCTATAAAATCTCATGTCCGTACTTTCTAAAAGTAGATTTTATGTATTACTCGTTTTTTTCGAAAAATTTCTTGGTAAGGAAGTTGGCGGATTCATGTATTCAGATTTCACTTACTTTTATATCACCATCCCAACCAACCAATGACTTCCCCGTCTCATATTGTACAAACATCATTGTCTAATTAAATTGTACAATATCAATATTTAATATTAATAATTTAGTATTCAAAATAATGTTTTTAGATAATGTTAAATACTTAATAGAGATTAGCATCCATAAACAATGGCACTCTCGAGGCCCCTAGCCCTAGATTCCATCTGTCAATTTGTATATCACAGAACTCTGAATACTATTTGTATGACATGAAACAAAAGGAGTGCAATGTTGACTAAGCTAGCCCGCAGGTCCGCTGACCAATTTGTATATCGCGGAATTCTGGATGCTATTTGTAGACCACAGAACAATGTATGCCCAATTTAGAGCTCGCCAGTCCGAAAACCCACGATCCAAAAAGTGGCCAAGTATGGAATGCGAGATCCGTACATGCTATATAACATCTCATGTTCATACTTTATAGTACATATTTAGTGTGTATTACTCATTTTTTGGAAAATTTCTAGTTTCTCTTTTCTCTCTGCTTTCCCTTTTTGAATCGCGGGTTCCTGGATAGGCAGGTTTAACATTGCGTTTACATTGTTCCCCTGTGTGCAACTAGCACCCAGACTTCCGCAATTTACAAATTAGCAAACAAACCCCCCTTCATCTTGTATGTTTTCTCTTTCTGTTTACTTGGTCTGTTTTCCCAATGTCTCATGTTCTTATATACAAAATCCGAAGTTCAACAATATACAAATTGCCCTCTCGCCATTGTGCTTCCGATGTTCCCCTATGCACAAACAACAACCGAAATTCCACAACATACAAATTGACGGCCGAAATATGTCATTGAGATGCAATATGACCATTGGCCCTTCACGTCTCATGGGTATATCTTCTGCCCTTTTTCTTTTGTAACCGGCTTGACCGCTTTCCATACTTAGGTATTTCTTGGAATCGATTTCACAGGTTGGCGGGTGCACAAAATGTACAATGCTTCGTTGCAATTCGCCATCACCACTGCCTTCGTACTTGTTTCCAGATATGCAGTAATTAAGATTTAGTGCTAGTAGTTCATCCTGCAGGAGCCATTAAGATTGTCTTAATGTCTGGAAATTTGGATAAGATTTGTCATTACTACGAATTAAACTAAGATTTGCGCAGAAGTATGTTGTCCTTTCCAAGTATTCATTTCAAACATGATGCAATCTATTTTTGTGTGCCGGTGGGTTGGCGCCTTTAAGAAATTTCTAATTCTTAATCTCTCTTCGTTGTCACCGCGACCTTCACAATTTTTTCTAATTATGTAATTAGTGAGCTGTAATGGTGACAGCTCATTCTACATGAACCCTGGAGATTGTCATTGATCAGGGAAAGGCTCGAGGAGATATTCCATGGCTACACATTAAACCATAATTTGTGGAGGGTTATATTATCCCTCCTCGATTTTCATTTCAAACATTGTCTCGAGCAAACGAAAATTGTTGTTAGCTTGTGGCAGCAGTTCTTTCCAGATACAATAAACACATTCGGGCATAATGGCCAGAGGTTCCACTATTCCAAGGCATACTCTTACTGCTCATCTCCCTCCGCCCAGGAGAAGAAAAAGGAGATGGTCCCTTGGTACACCAAGAGATATATTTCAAGCCAAATAATTCCAAGGCAACCCTGCTTGCTCAGAGAACCTTCCCAGTTGCATTCATGGCTAACACAGAGGTTGTTGTCATGGATTTCGAGCCGGAAGAAGATTATCTGATGGTCGATGATATGACAATGGATGATGGAAATGCAAAGACTCTTTCCACTCCTGTGCCCAAATTGAAATCAACCATAATGGATGGAACTTCCTGTCTCAGTGATGGAGGTCCTGACAACACCAAATGAGTTTCAGAAAAGAAACCGATGCTGAACACAATAGCCGCTTTGCAGCGCGAAAGTAGGAATTCTAGAGTTCCAAATTAGTCCATTCTGGGAAGAAGAGTTTCACTGTAAAGAAATGATATGTTGATGCTCCCATAGATATATTTCAAGCCAAAAAATTATTCACTTACGGGACTACTGTCCTGTTCTCTGGATATACAATTAATATGTTCAGGAATCAGGTCCAGAACTCTCACTGCTGCAAGGCATTTTTCTACTAGTCATCTCCTTCCACCCAGAATGGACTAATTTGGGCCTCTGAAATTGCACATGCAACCTGTGTCCCTGGATGTTTTCTACTATGCAAAGGCGGTTTCAGTTAAGGGCTATTTCATTTGGCCTACACTGTTTTTCGTCTTCTTCCTCACGGGAATCTTCTGAAACTATCAATTTCACCATAGGATGATTCATCGAGGAGAAAACTGCAAGGACGTTGCATACTGCAGATCACGTGCCTGTGTTTGTGGCAGATACGTTCAATGTTTTGTCCTGAAGAACTGGGTCCAATTTCTAAGAATAGATGTACAATACTCAATTTTTTCTTAATTTTTTAAATGGATTTGCTATTAAAAAAATTTGCCTTGGAGTCTTCATTGTTGCTTCTTTTCTGGATTTAACGTCTGGTCTCATTGGCATGGTTTGGTGTTGTCATAGTTCTTGGATATTGTGTTTACTTAGGTTATTTTTTCTAAGATGGAACATGTAACAATTATATGACAATGTACTATGTCAATCCACCAACCTTTTATGCAAACAAAAAATGGATTACACACAGTTTCGAACCAACATTCAATTCAATTTGTAATGCAGATAAAACATAGCAATACCAATGTACAATCTTGCAGCAAAATCTTCATTCTTGTTTCTAGACATGCAGTTATTAAGTTTTAATGCTAATAACCCATAATGCAAGAAGTTTAATACTTAAGTTAATATGTTATAGTCATAGAATAATGTATCAAGAACACAGTTACACCCAAATGTTCCAATAAAATCTAATCTTCAACCAAGCATTTGCTGGAAATTAGTAGAAAATGAAGTTTAATAGTTAAGTTAATATGTTACAATCATGGAACACTATATCAAGAACATATTTACATGCACAGGTTTCAATGAGATCTAATATTCAACAATACATTTGCTGACAATTACTAGAAAATGATGGTTTTGCAACAATGGGGCTTCTTTGAAACCAATTCACGCTTACAAAAACTGCCCTCCGCCTTTCTATTTTCCCACTCTTTTATTCCCTGTAGTTTCTCTTCCTGGTTACTTAATCATTTTTTTTCCGAAAATGCCTTGCTGTGGGGCTTGGAGGATTCACGCGTTTCCAACAAGCGCTTCCCCTTTCTTTAAATTGGCCCTTTATTGTTCTGTGTCCTACAAGTAGCACCCAGAGTTCCACCATATACAAATTGACAGGAAGACTTGCGCGCTGACTGGCTCAACATTGCACTTATACTTTTTCGTGACCTCCAAACAACATTCAGACCTCCGCAATATACAAATTGACACACGGGCTCCAGCGCTGACGGGCTCAAGATTGTCTTTGTTTATGGATGGAAAAGTGTTAAAATGATCCATACCACATTTTCACCACAGATGCTATATTAAAGGGAAAAGCATTTCCTCTATAGTTATGTGCCCTACAAATAGCACCCACAGTTCTGCACTATACAAATTGACAGTCGGACTTGCGGGTTGGTTGGCTAATAAAATGCCTCGAAGTTCCGCGATAGACAAATTGATAGACGAAGACACTTCTCCAACCATGAATTCCCAATAGGCGGGCTCTAGATTAGACTTCTATTGTTCCATGGCCTGCAAACAGTACCGTCACTTCCATGATATACACATTTACAACTAGACTCAGATCACACCCTCTTCCGTATTACGCTCCATCTATCATGCCCTCTTCTGTGGTATACATTTTGCACTAAAAACTTTCGATAAATACAATTTAACCGTCAGGTCACGTCTTCTGTGGAACTATTGTCACCCCATTTTGAAGCCCGTCTGTCTGCTTCCCATTTTTCGCCATTTCTTCGAATTTCTTTGGCGGATCATCGGTTTGGAAGGTTGAAGAAATATTCAGTTCCTTGTCGTTGTTTCCTGTGCATGCGCCCCTTTGCAATTAACAATTAGAAATTATATATAAGATCTTATTTCTAGGCATTCAATTAGCAAGTGCTAATTTCAAACATCATGGAATGTCATTTGCACGTCGTCGGGTTGGTCCCTTCACTAAAACTTCAATCCTCGCTTCTGAGAACGAGTTCGACCGACTGTTTCCCTATTCCATACTTAGCCACTTTGTCGAAATTCTGCAAATATACAAACTGGCCGTTGAACTGCCCCATCATGATCTCTTCTGTTTTACACGTTTTGCAGTAAAAAATTCTAATACATAAAATTTGACCGTGGAACACTCGCCTCTCCTGATTATCCCCGTAACACTTTTTTGAATCTTGTCTGACCACTTTTCAGACCTTGCCATTCTTTCTTTGCTCTCTCCTGTCTCCGTCACCTTCGCACTTGTCTATAATAAAAGAAAAAAAATAGTTATATATATATGTGTGTGTGTGTGTGTGGATCCCTCATTCCATACTTAGGCAGTTTTTGGATCGTGGGATCACGTTCTGGCGGGCTGAAAAGAGAGTCTCTATTATTCTGTCTCCTACAAATAGCACCCAAACTTCCACGATATACAAATTGATAGTGTTCTAGAACATATGTGGATCCTTCATTCCATACTTGGGCACTTTTTGGATCGTCAGTTTGCGACCTAGCGGGCTGAAAATTAAGTATCTATTGTTCTGTGTCCTACAAACACCACCTAGAATTTCTTGTCCTACAAATAGCACCTAGACTTCCACGATATACAAATTCACATGCAGACTTGTGGACATAGTCTATATAAAGTATGGAATGAGATTTTATACAACATATGTGGATCCCTCATTCCATACTTAGACATTTTTTGGATCGCAGGCTTGTGGCTTAGCGGGCCGAAAATAGAGTCTTTATTGTTATGTCTCCTACAAATAGCACCTAGACTTCCACGATATACAAATTTATAGTGTTTTAGAACATATGCAGATCCCTCATTCCATACTTGAGCACTTTTTGGATCGCGGGTTCACGACTTGGTGGGCTGAAAATTAAGTATCTATTGTTCCGTGTCCTACAAATAACACCTAGACTTCTGAGATATACAAATTGACACGTGGAATTTTGGACATAGTCTCTATATAAAGTATAGAATGAGATTTTATATAGCATATGCAGATCCCTCATTCCATACTTAGGCAGTTTTTGGATCGCGGGTTCCTGGGTTGGCACGCCGAAAATAGAGTCTCTATTGTTTCGTCTCCTTCAAATAGCACCCAGACTTCCGTGATATACAAATTGATAGTTGGACTCAGGATGGTTGGCTGAAATTTGCACTTTTATTGTCCCGTAGCGATCCTGTATGAATTTCAAATTTAGTGTTTTTTTTTTATCGGGGGCTCTGGGGCTGGCGAGATGGAAATGGGGCATCTATTATTTCATGCTTTACAAACACATTTTTCTAGAACATATGTGGATCCCTCATTCCATACTTCGACACTTTTTGGATCGCGAGTTCGCGACTTGGCAGGCTGAAAATTAAGTATCTACTATTATGTGTCCCACAAATAGCACCTAGACTTATGCGATATACAAATTGACATGCGGACTTGTGGACATAGTCTATAAATAAAGTATGGAATGAGATTTTATACAACATATGCGGAGATCCCGTATGAATTTCATATTTAGCGAATTTTTTTATCAGGAGCTCTGGGGATGGCGGGCTGAAAATTGGGCCTCTATTGTTCCGCATTGTACAAAAACATTGTTCTAGAACATATGCAGCTCCATCATTCCATACTTGGGCACTTTTTGGATCACGGGTTCGCGACTTGGCATACTGAAAATTAAGTATCTATTGTTCTGTTTCCTACAAATAACACCTAGACTTCCACGATATACAAGTTGACACGCAGACTTGTGGACATTGTCTCTATATAAACGGGCTGAAAATAGAGTCTCTATTGTTCTGTCTCCTACAAATAGCACCCAGAATTCCGCGATATACAAGTGGACAGGTGGACTTAGGCTGGTTGGTTGAACATTGCAATTTTATTGTCCCGTAGTGATCCCGTATGAATTTCATATCTAGCGATTTATTTTGATCGGGTCTGTGGGCCTCGCGGGATGAAAATTGGGCCTCTATTGTTCCGCGTTGTACAAACACCAGGCACATCTCCGCGATTTACAAATTGACAAATGAACATGTGGGTTGCGTGGCTCAACATTGCAGTTTTCATTATTCCTTGTCCTCCGAATAGCACTTGGAGTTCTGCGATATACAAATTGACAGATGGACTTGAGGGCTGGCGGGTTCAAGTTTTCCATTGTTTACAGATACTAATTCCTATCAACTATCTAACATATCTAAAAACATGATTTTCAATACTAAATTATTAATAATAATTTTTTCTATTGCAGAATTTAATTAAACGAGAAAGTTTGTACAATCTGGTCGGGCGACTGATATAAAAGTTTTCCAACAAACAAGCAATACATAGTAAAAATGTACTTTTATAAATTATGGACAAGATATTTTATAGAGCATATGCGGATCCCTCGTTCCATACTTGGGCACTTTTTCGATCGTGGGTTCTCGGCCTGGTGGGTTGAAATTTGAACCTCTTTTGTTCAGTGTCCTGCAAATATCACCCAGACTTCCACAATATACAAATTGATAGGTGGACTTGCGGATTCCACGTCAGGCGAGTTCAAGATTGCAATTTTTTAGCAATGTTCATCCTATCTAACTTCAGCTAAAAACATTATTTTCATATACTAAAATATTAATATTAACTATTGTTATTTTACAAGTGAATTACATTAAATTATTAAAGGATGTTAAATCGCTTATTTTTTAAAAAATGAAGGAAACAAAATAATTTTTTTGTAAAATTCTATCACCGCAAGCATAACAAGGACCAATTTGAAGTTTAAGGCCCTCTTGTTCATATGATAGCACAATTTCACTCCGCACAGTATATATTCGTTGATTTCAAATTATTCCAGGATATTAATTTTACCAAGTTCATTGAATAAGAAAAAATTGTGAAAACAACAATCAATTTGAATTTTAAGAGCCTTATGTTGGTATGATAGGACAGTTGCACTTCACACACTATATATTTATTGATTTCAAATTATTTCACAACAATAATTTGACCAAATTCATCGATCAAGGAAATTTGCCAAAACAAGTCACATAGTACATTTGCATCACAACGCCATAGAAATTATCAGGGGGATCTACGTGCCAGCTGGCCAAAAAAATTCAATTATATTGTTTTGTGTCCTCCAAAGAAGAGTTGGAGATCCACGGTATACAAATTAACAGATAAACTAGATAACCAAGAACCAACCATACTTTAAACAGCCCAGAAGAGAGTTCCCAGAAGGTTCCATTGAGCAGAATGCATCGACCTTTGCACCAAACAATTTGATATACAAAGAAAAGACGTCGGCACATTCCTTTTCTCTTTAAACGAACATTCATCTGGATGTTGAAAAAAATATTACAGAGAGACATGAGGTATTTTCGTTTCCTTCCAAAGTTTGATTAAATTTTTTTTTTTCCCTTCTTCAGTCGATATGCAAAATTGCATTGTCCTCATTTAAGGTGAATTTTCTTTATATCCGAAGCTACTGCAGCATATAGACAATGCTTTCCTTTTTCTGTAGATACGTTTCATACGACAACTCTGCCAATTCAGGAAGCACATTTTGTAACAGAGGCTGCCTGACCGAACAATGCACAGTTGTGTTGCCCACGGTTTGGATAACACCATTGACGCAGTGTCCATAAATATATGGACAATTTTCACCGCATCGCAGACAATCAATCGTATCATCACTTATCAAAGCGGAGGCAGAAGCAACGGAATGACATTTTGCACATACAGGCTCAAAGGGGGTCAAGTACACATTGGTTGCAATTAAAATACCTTCAACCTAGCAATGTGAGTAAAGGGATTAATACATTGAACAATATAATACACAACTGCATCCCCCCCTCCTCTTTAAAACAAAAAAGAAAAAGTAAACAGGTGCATAAATTTGTTGAAGGCTATTTCTATAAGCAAAGTGAGGATGATTGTGTGGATGTATACGCACAACAATTGTAGAGCTAGCTAGTTTCTCCATATCCTCTACTATATCTGCTCACAACTCTGTTACAAATGTTGTCTAGGTTGTCTGAAAGATCCTTTCTCTAGCATCCTTCTTCTTTGTTATATTTTTGAACAGAATAAGTGGAATCTACCCTCTATGTAATTGTTGTTCCATTGACAAAAACAAATCTGAATACGTATCAAACAATTGTAGCTGCAACATGGAACCGTGCAATATTTGTGTAACTTATCCAACATATATGTAGACGCGAAAGTTAAGAACAAAACTAGATATGAAAAGCGGTACCATTTCCTTTTCATTGTCCGACTCTCCATCCTTTATATGGAGAATGTGTTGCAACCCAAATTTTCTCGCCAGTGTCACAGAAGCCCTAATCCTTCCGATTGGGTAAATATCAGTGCTCTGTGCAAGCTGCCTGATAGTCGAGTCCCATAGGAAGAGATATTCTGAACAAATAGAAGGAATTGTTTCCACAATGCTTGTTTCGTTGAGAAAAATAATTTGATCGCAATCACCACGGTCATATACTGTTTTGGGTAATACATTAAAATCTGTAATGGATATCCCATTACACGGCAATATCTTTTCTGCATGTTTCTGGACAAGTTGTGGAGGAACAGTCAGTGTGACTGTCATCATGGCATCCTTGTCTATCATATCAGCCTGCATAATGGATCTATTTTTATTTTCCTTGTCCAAGTAGGTGGTATAGACAACCATTATGTCCTCGATGAACAATGGTCCAGTTTGGCGGTTGTTCAAGTCCTCTATTGACAGTACTTTGGATGTCACAACTCTAGACCTGATGACATTTTTTGAACAGGAAAACTAAAGTGAATGGTAGTGTGATACAAGTACATGAATAGTATTGATGAACTATGGAACCACAGTTTCGCAACCACACCTCTTGGTCTGCAGAACATGCAACACGTTCGGCGTTTCGCTTGTACTTGTTGATACTTCTTGTGAGCTGGAAACCATGTATTGCAAATGGAATCAACATATCCTCCATGCCATAGATGAATATATAGCCCAGGAAATTTGTTTAGTAAACATAGTAAGAGAACAACGTATGCATCTTTACCTTTGGCCTTGTCGTTCTGTCGATGTATGGGATGACTGACTCCTCATGGCTCTCTCACTAGTCCAAATTTTTCTGATGCAAGCATGTGAAGATGAACATTAGGACTAAACAAATATATGCATTGTATATTATCCATCGGAAGGAACAAATAACCGTAAAATTGTATGCATCTTAATTTTTTAACTGGAGAAATGTTTAACAGTAAACAAGGCGTGACCGCGGGTCACCATGGCCAATCTGTATATCGCAGAACCCTGGAAGCCAGGGGAGCAATCTTCAACCTGCCAACCTGGAAGCCGCAATCGACAAAGTGGGTAACTATGGAATAAGGTAGAAGCAGGACCACATATGTTAGTCCGTTAGCCTGCCAACCGGTGCACGAGGGAATTTTTGGAAACCACACTAAGTAGATGATCCAGATTATTTTCAACACAAAATGAGATCGAAGATATAATAAAGAAATGCACAGAGATATCGGAGATATTCAATAATATAACAAAAATATATCAGAGATGCAATGATAAACACATATATATAGTAATACACGATTTCTATTAATGAAATAAATTTACAGAGACTATAAAATACAGAGTGAAAGACTCGATAGAATGGTGGCAGCTTATCTCTGAGAAGAGATGTGACGGCTACTCGCATTCGCAAGAAGATGATTACAATGCGGCTTTGAAGGCCTTTTTACAATAAACAGGAATGCCAAAAACCCTATACATCCAAAAATCTAACCCTAGGAGACGAAGCGTCAAAATTCATGTGGGACCCATTTGGGTAAGTTAGTACATCAACTTCCCGGGGTCGTAACTTTTGCATACGATCTTCGTTTTAGGCGTATGATAGCTCGTTGGAAAGGTATCATCGAGGAGATTCATTTTGGGGGATCAATCATGCCTTTCACTAACATTGAGAACCTTTATCTCGAAAAAAAAACCTTTATTTAGGCCCTCAAAATGGCCCCGGAAGTTAAAAACTACTAAAAATATTAATTTGCCAAAATTGCTAGAAAACTATTTTGAGTCAGTCGAAAAAGGTGGGTGGCCACCGATATCCATCTGGATCAATCCTCCCTCCTTAGGAAGTAATGGTATCTATTGCGTTGAGTTCCCGGGGGAGAGGGAAAATCGTTTGTTGAATCTGCATCTTGGTGAGCTGCTTGTATTGTTGGAGACATCGCGCTGCTTAGTTTGTGGAAGTCTGTCATGAACTTGTTGAAGCTGAGGTTGTTCAAAAAGACAAGCTACATGAGAGGACGGTGTGCAGAAGGAATCTTTGCGCTTTGTTGCAACCTTGTAGACCTGCTTCTGTTGGATAGAAGGTGTAGGGGGCGAGGCTGTAGTGGTTGCAGTGTCCTTTTGTTCTCCTTTTGAACAGATTGTGAAGAAGCTGAATTTTGCAGTATGAGATACTACCTTGCAACACTTTTTAGGTGGAACATTAGTTGGAACTACCTCTGGTATTCTGTAGAGATGACCCCCCACAGTAACAATGACACTACGGGGTTGAGACTCATAAACAACATGACGTCTCCACATATATGGTTGGCCCAAGAGAACATCACAGACATCCAGTGGGGAAACATCACACAATACCTTATCCTTGAAGGGTTGGATTCCGTATGAAAATCGACACGGTTGGTTGACACAGAGATCTCGTCCTTGCTGAAGCCACCCAATGTTGTATGGTTGCAGGTGTGGTGTTGTAAACAATCCCAACTGTTTGACGACCTCTGCTGAGATGAGGTTCTTCTGGCTTCTGCTATCAATAATAAAATGCAATGGGGTCCCCTTCACCCACATCTGTGAATGAAAAAGGTGCTCCCCCTCTTCAGGATCTGTTGGTTCTTCTGGTTGAATTGTTGCGGTCGCGACAATAGTAGTGGGGTTTGCATCAATGATCTGTCCTTTACTAGCATTTTCAGAATTAGATTTTGAATCAGGGTTTGGTTCCTTGTCTTTGATCTTAGCCACAAATGATTGTTTTGATCGACATTCATCGGTGTTGTGCTAGGGGATTTTGTGGAAATCACACCATTTTCCGGTGTCCTTCTTTGTCTTCCCATGGCCCTTGCTTTCCTATGGCTTGGAATGGTTTTTGGGAGACTGTTTGTTAGGGTTGTCTTTGTCATACTTTGGTTGTTGCGGATTTGCAGACCCAAACTCCCTTTTGTTTTGGTGCTTAAATTTCTGCACGATTTTAACAACATATCGATAGGCAACACCGAGTGATGAGAAGTCCAGAAATTCTATTTCAGTTTGGATGCTTCTGTGTAGAGCCCCATGGTATTTCAGAACTAAATGTCATTCAGAATCTTTGATACTGAGCTTGGTGTTCAAGGTATGGAAGGTATTGGTGAACTCCAGAACTTCTTGGCCCCTCTCTTTCCGCAGTGTGGTCCATCTCATGTACTGGTCCTCATAGTTTCCAACAGGGTAATATTGTTCATTTACCGCATCCACAAAAATTTTCCAACTGGGCTTGGCCCCATATATTCTAGATTCCTCTGTGGAACTCTGCTCCCAGTATGTTTCCCACCAATGTTTGACATGGGGGAGAGCCTTAAGGAGTGCGAAGATGATATTTTCTCTGTTATAAAAATTGTGAACAGAGAAATAACCTTTTAACAGATTTAACCATTTATCTAGGGCATCTGCATCTATCTGGCCTTCAAATATAGGAATATCAAAATTGACCTGTACCTTAAAAGGCAAGGTGCCTCCAAAGTGGTCTCTTGATGAAGATGTTCCTGACGCTATCGGGAGGCATTGAAGAATGTGGGAAAAATTCTCCATCATTTCGTCCCTCTGTCGCGTGAGAGCTTGCTCAAGCAACAGATTGATAGGATCGTCTGCTCCGTCGTTTTTCTTTTCTTCCGCCATTGAGGGTTTCTTGGGTGTGTGAGAGCGATTGTCCTCAAGAGAGACAAGCTCGAAACCCAACTTTCTATACTTGGACCTCATCGAGGACATGCACTGAAAAAACGATCAAGAACAACCTGCTCTGATACCACTGATCCAGATTATTTTCGGCATGAAATGAGATCGGAGATATAATAAAGAAATGCACAGAGATATCGTAGATATTCAATAATATAAAAGAAATATATCAGAGATGCAACCATAAATACAGATATACAATAATACATGATTTCAATTAATGAAATAAATTTATAGAGACTATAAAATACAGAGTGAAAGACTCAATAGAATGGTGGCAGCTTATCTCTGAGAAGAGATGTGACAGCTACTCGCATTCGCAAGAAGATTAAAACCAGGCTCTGAAGGCCTTTTTACAATAAATAGGAATGAAAAAAACCCTAGACATCCAAAAACCTAACCCTGGGAGATAAAGCGCCAAAAGTCATGTGGGTCCCGTTTGGGTAAGTTAGTACATCAACTTCCCAGGGTCGTAACTTTTGCATACGATCTTCGTTTTAGGCATATGATAGCTCATTGGAAAGGTATCATATAGGAGATTCATTTTGGGGGTTCAATTATGCCTTCGAATAATATTAAAAACCTTGATCTCGAAAAAAAAACCTTCATTTGGGCCCTCAAAATGGCCCTGGAAGTTAAAAACTGCTAAAAATAGTAAATTGTCAAAATTGCCAGAAAACTGTTTTGAGTCAGTCGAAAAAGGTGGGTGGCCACCAATATCCACCTGGATTAGTAGATGAATTAAAAAACAAAAGGGATAATAGAAAATGGAAAAAGTAGAAACAGGGAGCGCAAAAAGGCCCATTACAACAAATTCATCGTTTTCAAGTCTAATATTATATGCTCCCATCCAGTTTGTATATTTAATTTACCGACACACTTGGTATACCTTTTAGAAGATTGTACCATAGAACCCTCTGTTTCTGCACAGAAGAATTCATCTCCATGTCCAAACAACCTGTTTTTTCCAAGGCAACAACGTCGAAGATGCAATCGAGACGAAGGCAATTTAGTATGAAAACAAACATCTAAAAGAAAAAGAAAAAGGTCTATTTACCTGCCAAACAGTCCTTCGTCCTATCCAACGATTTTGTTTCTTTAAATGCAACAATGCAACACAAACACAACGGACATAAACTAGCTTAGTATGCAGGAAGTAACGTATGTAACCAAGATAAGTTACCATGTAGGAAGGCACACAACTAGTTTAACACATATAAAAACCATAAATGAAATACAAAACAACGCAATATGAAACAACAGTACAAGCATGCACCTTTCTATATCCTCTTCAGCCGATGCAGTCAAGACTCCCTCTTTTTCTCTAGCAACTCTGTTTATTTCAATGTGGGAACCCACAAAATTCAATGAACATCAATGGAAGTTGGTATTCACCGGAGAACAAGAAATATGTAGATACAAAAAAACTGACTCAACAAACAGTTTACAAAGGCAGAAACCAAAACCTTTGCGCTTCTCTATACATGGATGTAAACGTCTAGCTTTTTTTTCCCTAGCCAAAATATATTACAAGGAAAAACAATATCACGCAATTACATGGCCGCAACTAAACAATTTCTGGTTTTCCCTGGAAATTCATCCAGATATGCCCTTTAACCATGTTCTTTATCCTCTACACAGAATTCTGTGCCCATGATACAAGTTCTCAGTTTTTCGTGGCAAACTACCCAGACATGTTTCCAGACATAAAAATATAAATTTGAAGAATATTTGTTGCACATACCATATCTCAAGCACAACACAAATTGTATCGTGCGCACACCAGTCTATGTAGAGGAGAAAGAACATGTCATGTCATATCCGCACATCTGACCATACATGGTCTATAAATGTAGGCTGCATACATATGCTTTATTCCAACAAAAAAACAACGGATATTGTAACTTCACATGTAATCCTCCAACAATTTTGTATGCAACTATTTTCTTTCATGGCAGGACTCGAGCACCAGGAGAATCTCACAGAATTACAGATAATGGCCTCTGGAAAAATGACAAATAACACAATTGCAGATTGACTGGTGGGTGCAGGGGTTGAACACCGTAAAGTGCCCCAAAAAAACAATAACAATCCAAAAAAAAAGAAAAAAAAATCTCCAACCACCGCCGCTGCACCCCAACCCTGCAAGGCCGAATCAAAGAAAAGAAACCAGCGAGGATCAAACCAACGAGAAAGCATGAAGAGGCCGAACTACACCCTAGGGCCCCAAAGAGAAAACCCCAGGCAAACAAACAGAACCAACAACCCAGGAACCAACAAACCAACAAAATCCACCAACCCAGTGAACAACATATGTATTTCCAACGATTATGAAACTACAGTCGAAGTGGAAAAGGAACCAGAAACATACAAGGAACATACGACTACAAATAAGCAAACATTCTCACTTTCAACTGCAAACATTGAACAACAAACAAGGAATACAAAATGAAACTATGGCATTGAAACTTACTATGAAACGATGAAATGCAGAAACGCAGGTCGAATCGCGAGCGAAACAGCAAAAAACAGCAACCGAGAAATTGGCGAAGAAGAACCACTCACCGAACCAATAAACAATGTATCTAGCTTCAACGATTACAAGGATGAAACATACAATGGCAGCACCGGACAAACCAACAAAGAAGAAGCAATCACCGAACCAGTACACAATGTATGTAGCTTCAATGGCAGAACAAGGATGAAACATACAATGGCTATTGAACTGACATGTACTCCGAGAACTGTACTTACATAAACATTTAAGACTCTCAAGTTGTCTAAGGACCTCACGGTATGCAAACATTTAAGTTGTTAGGGGTGTTGGAGGACGTCGCGTTATGTAAACATTTACGTTGTCAAGCCTATTGAGGCATCTTGGAATAAGTGTCAATAAATTTCAAGAAATATACAAAGCTTGGATATGAAAACATTTCAATATGCTTAGTACATATCAAAACTGACAGATATATTCGGGTAGCAGAAAATGCCAATACAAACATTTGAACTAATGGTAGCATTAATCGACCTTCAAGCAATATACAAGAAAAAGATATGATTAAAACATATTGTCTACGAGAAAAAGTTTGGATATGTTGCCATATACTACATTGAGAATAGTGAAGCCGACAATAAGACCTCCAATCTCTTAGCCAATCAGATTAGTACATATATGTTACTTTTTAATATATAAAAATATATGTTTTTAATTCCATAGTTCCAACAATAGGTATTGTGCAAATATTTCCGGTCAAAGGACAAACTAATATGTACTCAACGCTTTATCGATCGCTATAGTCCCTCTATGCCTAGGACAGGGACTAATAATGGTCCACAAAATTATAATATTTTTTAATGTTTTGTGATATTTAAATATTAAATTTAATATTTTGAAAATAAAAATAATATTTTGAAATATTTAAGATTCTTAAAACTATTTATGATTAAAAATGATAAAATCAAAAAATGATAATATATTTTTATTTAAAAATGATAAAATATTATTGTCAAAATATACTTTTCTAAATTGAAAATGGTCAATAAATATTCTACTTTTTGAACTTTTCACCTATATCAGATATAGATGAAATCATCATTTTATATTGTTTAAATTGCATTTTTGAATGCATAAATGGATTCAACACTCTAAAATATCCTAGGGGCATTAAAATTATATAGACTTAACTATTCAAATGTTGAGTTCCAATAATTTTTGGCAGATAAAATCTGATCCAAAAATATATTCATAAAAACTCAAAAAAAATGGAAGATTTAAATTAGACCTTAAAAAAATAAAATAATGGTCAATAATATATATAAAAATTAAAGAAATAATAAATATATAAAAGTTAAAGAAATAAATGAGAAATGAGAAATAATAAATATATAAAAATTAAAGAAATAAATGAGAAATAATAAATATATAAAAATTAAAGGAAAAAATTATAAACTACTATATGAAATTGTCAAATATACCTCTGTCTCAATGGGAAATGGTCAATAAATATATAAAAACTAAAGAAAAAAATTATAAACTACCATGTTGTGTCTAACATGCCATTTTCATTAATAGATAAATACAATAAATCCTTTCATGTCACATCTCCAATTTAAATTTTACTTTATTTCCCGAAGAGAAATTTTCTCAAATTTATAATAGGAATAAATTCATTTACAATGCGCAGTAGTCAGCTGAGTAAGCAAGATCTGTGTGACAACCATGATAGGACCAGTACATTCAAAATCATTACAGTGCTTCCAAAGGACCGAAAGTGATCTACATCCGTTTCAATACTTTCACGGCTAGCCAAATTACTAACATCTTGGTTTCGCCTCCATGAGCAGTCAAAGAACCAAGCTACCATCTCCACGGCTTACAAAGATGTCCTCAAGCACAATGGATAAGCCATTATGATTCGAAGATATTGATGGAAGAGATCGGGCTCTCATGTCCTCTATCGCAGTGATAGATCGAGAGTCTACCAACCACTTTTCTTAGTGCTCTCTTGGAGAGAGCATCCGCCTCGGTATTGTGCGATCTGGGGATATGGTGGAAGTTGATATCGGTGAAGAGCTTAGACAACTGCTGCATTTTTTGCTTCCAACCTTCCACATGGATGGATTGGAGATTACACTTTTGATTGATCCAGTCTATGATAACTTTCGAGTCTCCGAGAACATGGAGGTGATTTAAAGACCAAAAGGAAGCAAGCGTGAGAGAAGCCCATAAGCCCATGAGCTCGGCTTTGGTGTTTGTACCCACACCACAATTAATGAACCACTTTGTGGTCCTCTTTGGAAGGGTTTTGAAGGTGCCTCCATCCCCACAACATAATCCAGATGACTGTGCCGCACCGTCAAAACAGGCCACAGTGTAACCTTCAGGCAAAATAAACTGCACTACTTTGAAAGGAAGAGCCTTAACAGTAGACGGTTGCCAGTGGAAATTAGCCAGAATTCTGTGAAAAACTACCTGGAAGGAAGGTGAGGCATCCTAAAAAATGACCTTGTTGCGTTATGTCCAGATCTGCCAACAAACAAAGGCATCCAGATAAAGCGGCACAACTTTTTTACAAAACCAGGAGGAAAAGCACTCAGAAATGGTGGCGCCAGTCCAGTAGAGGGGTAGGGAGAAGTGTTGCAATATGCGGTTCCAGACTTCTTTAGAAAAATTACAATGGATCAATAAGTGGTGGATGTTCTCAGAGGCTCGGCAGTAGAGAGCACATAAACCGGGACCCTGCCATCCTTTCTTATGGAGCATCTCCCAGGTAAGAGTTTTTTCATTAGCACATAGCTAGATGAAAATTTTGTGTTTTAGAGGGAGCGACCAATGCCACATCTGAAGGAGCCACGGAGGAAGAGCAACATCGTCCCGATCTGGCAGGAGAGCCGCGTAGACATTCTTGGTAGAGACTATGCCTGAACCATCACCCCCGGCCCAGACGAGGGAGTCCCGAGCGTCGATGAGGGAGATGCCTGCACATTTTAATGCCACCGTGTAAGAGTCCCATTCCAAAGCCAAAGGCCTGATAAGAGAAAGGTCGCTGCTGTGTAGCCAATGATCCAGTATAGGGAAGGCAAGAGTCGCCTCCTTCATCTGAGCCAGGGAACTGAAATTAAAAGAGAATAGTTGCGATCTGAGTGGCAGAGAGAGAATCGAGAGATCATCCAATCCGATGATTTTATCTCTACCAATTTTGATTTCTGCACCCGATCCAGGCCTCCAACGAAACTAGTGAAGGATCACCTGAGAGGAAGAGACCAGACCCCTCCAGAAGGTAGAAGCCCTCTTCTGTAGTAGATGTGTCTTTCGCAGCCAAAGAGGGAGGGGAAAGGCGCTTAGATACTTATCCATGATGACTCGGTGCCAAATGTTGTCAAGAGTGACCGCTCTCCAGAAAGAACTAGCCAGTAGTGCCGTGTTGAAGATAGAAAGGTTCTTTAGTCCCCACCCCCCTGCCCTCTTAGGTCTAGAAAGAGTCTGTCAGCTACAAAGGTGGAAGCGACGCTTCCCTGCGAGGTCATTCCACAGGAAATTGAATGAGAGTCTGCGAAGCAGAATAATAATCTTGTTGGGGATCCGTTCCAGTAACATCTAATAAACCGCCAGACTTTGTAACACCGATTTGACCAGGATAAGTCATCCATCCAGGGACAACCATTTATTACACCAAAAACCTATTCTCCTTTTGAAGGTTGCTACTAGCCAGTTCCAATCATTTGAGGGGGAGGCTCCCAGCTTTAGCTTGTAAACAATGTACCTGAAACCTAAATTCAAGTAAAAAAAGGAGAAAGGAATGGAATCTTTGAGGAGAGAGAGCTCGGCCTCGGGTAAACCCCAATAGTGGACAGTGGACTTTGAGGGATTGATGGACAGACCTGATACTGAACAGAAGAGTTGAAGTATGTCCAGGATCGCAAGCCACTCCACTAAATCAGCTTTTGACAATAGAAGAATATCGTCAACAAACATGAGGTGAACGATCTTGATGAGATTTGAAACCTTTATACCAGTGATGCGGTGCTCGTAAGAGATTTTAGAGAGGAGAAGGCTAAGGCCTCCCATAACTAAGATAAAGAGGTAAGGAGATAGTGGGCATCCCTGACGGAGCCCCCTTTCACTTTTAAAAAATCTAGTCGCCTCCCCATTAATCAGCACTGCAAAGTTAGCACTAGTGACGCAGGACATAATCCAATCTATGAGCTTGTCACCAAAGCCTACTGAGTGTAGGATTAATCTCAGAAAATCCCAATCTATGCTGTCAAAATCCTTTTTGAGGTCTAGTTTCATGACCAGCGCCTTTTGATTTTTCTGAATGATGTTGTGTATGCAATCATGGGCTACACCGATGGCATCTTGAATTCTTATTCCCTTTAAAAAACTGAGTTGTTCAGCTGAGAGACTCCTTTCCAGAACCGGCTTAATCCGCTTGGAGATAAATTTGGAAATTACCTTGTAAATGAGGTTGCATAAGGAGATCGGTCTGAAGTCATTGAAGGAAATCGAATTGTTTTCTTTAGGAATTAAAACCAGGAAGGTAGAGTTTAGGCTACTAGAAATTTTACCTTTGATGCGGGAGTCCTCCACCATCTGGAGGAGATCTGATCCAACAAGATCGAAAAACAAGGTGAAGAATTCTGCCGACCAGCCATCGGGCCCTGGACTCCTCTCCTTTTTGAAAAGTAACAAAATTTTCTTTAGCTCTGGCAGTGTGACTGGTTTGTAAAGATCTGTGGCTTCAGTCGCTATAACCAAGTTAGAGAAAAGACTGGCAGTTGAAACTTTTGCTGGTAGATTGTGGCCACAACTGGCTTTTAAAAGATGTTTGAAGTGAGAGGCAGCCTCGGCTTTGAGTGCCTCCTGTCCACGGAGGGTCCCATCAGTTTCACTTTCGATGGACCAGATTAATTTCTTATTCATGTTGTGGCTAGCCACTCTGTGAAATTTTTTTGAGTTTGAGTTACCCCACTTGAGCCAGGTCGCACGGCTGCGGAGCCTCCATCCTTTTTCTTCTTCACGCAATAGTTCATCTCTACTTTTCTCCATAGCCTTTAGAGTAACAAAGTCCTCCAGTGACAGCGCAGCTGTGGTTGATGTTAAGATGAGATGTGTGATCTCAGTCTCCAGCCTAATCAGATTGGTTTCCTCAGTAGCCTTCTTGACTTTACCCCAAGATTTTGAGTGCACTTTTAGAGCTTTCAATTTCCAAACGATTCTCAACTGTGGGTTTTCTTCTTTTAGGGAACACGGATCTGTCCAGACAGCATGTACCAGAGCAGTGTAATCAGCGGAGGAGAGCCAGTGATGATTAAATTTGTATGGAAAAGGCTTGAGCCAGATGGGGAGGTTCAATTTGAGGAGGATGGGCGCATGGTCGGAGATGAAAGGAAGCTTGACCCACGAGGTGGGGAAGACAGTGGAAGAGAGGAAACCATCGGAGATTAAGAAGCGACCGAGACATCTGGCAATGGCCTCGGAGCCCCTTCTCCCGTTTCTCCAGGTAGGAACAAGTCTGGCCGGCAGTATATCGATGAGGTTCTTTATCATAAAGAGGTCTCTATAGAGGTTTTCACCTGAGCCTGACAAGGAAGCTGCTCCCCAGTGTTCATCTGTTGAAAGGGTGATGTTGAGATCGCCTCCCAAAATGAGGTTTGGAAGGGAGAGGATGCCGCTATTAGCAAGGTGAGTCCAGAAGTGAGGTATGTCTTGACAGGGGCCGTAGACGTTTAATAGCGCCAACTCTTGATTGGTAGCAAAGCATATGCCAATCAACAATATACATCCACAGGTCAAGAAGGGATTTAAATCAAAAAGACCTGGATCCCAGGCCACCATCATGCCACCAGAGTTGCCAATGGAGTTTAACGCCGTTGAGACCCAAAGAGGGCGAAAAAGGTGCAAGAAATCTCTAGAAGTTTCATCAACAGCAAGAGTTTCTTGAAGAAAAATAACATCCAGTTTGGTGTGTTCTAGTAGTCTTCGGAATGAGGCAGCCTTGAGGGTGCCTCTGATCCCTCGTATGTTCAGAGAGAGCACTATCATTACTTGGATCGTGCTATGGCCTTCAAAGCTATAAGGGCCTTTCCATCTTGAGATGAGATTACCGGGGCTGGAAGTTGAGTGCTAGAGCAATCCTTCTTCTTCCTAGCGCTTCTTGTATGGAGAGGGGAGAGCTCAACACCAATACCTCGTGACCATGCAAAGGATTTGTCGAGAGTTTTCAAATGGTTTGAGGATGATGTGCCCGCTTCTGTGGAATGGGCAATGAGCTCTTTTCCCCGAAAAACTGGTAATTGTGTGGCACTGTCCGGGAGAAACAAAGCGGAAGTCGAGGAGCTCAACGCTGCCATGAGGGAATCCTCGTCTTCGTCCGGCTGACTGTAACCATGGAGTAACGTTGTGGGGTCTTCCAGGACTAAGGGAGTGTTAGAGGGACCGGTCTGAAGGGTCGGCAGCGAGGGTGGGAGTGGGGGCGAAGGTGGAGGGGGAGTAGGATCAAAGGTGGAAGGAAGGGGGCTGTCAAGAGGTGGAGCCAGAGGAGAGGTAGAATGAGGCAACTCAGATTCCAGGAGGGGGGGCTATGGGAGGGAGGAGGAAGAGGACCAGAAGGAGCGATTTACGGTTTCCTTTTCAGAAGCGGAGAGTGATATAAAGAGTGAGGGGCACAGTTGAAAAAGCTTGGACGTCAGAGATTCAAGTTGTCCAGGTAAGGGCGGGGAGGGAGGATCAGGGGGGATGTCCAAGAAGGCTAGGGAAGGGTCAACAACCATATAGGCAGGGGGGTTTATAAGTAGGTCGACATCATCAGAGGGGTCGTTCCGGGACTTACCAGGACATGTTCGGCGAAGATGGCCAATCTCGCGGCATCGATTGCAATGGAACGGGAGTCCAAGGTAGTCCAGGTTCTGAAGAATTTTTCTCCCTCACCAGTCGATCTCTAGAGTTTCCGGTAGACCAGCAGTTAAGTCCATCTTGACCAGAACCCTGCCCATTTTCCTCGAAGATCTCGTGAGAGAAGGAGTGTCAAGAGCTATGAATTTACCCAGGGAGTTGCCAATAGCTCTAAAGGCATCTTCATTCCAGAGGTGGAGTGGGAGACCCGGGAGAAACACCCACAAATGTCTGTGCTGGAAGTAGTCGGTGTCTGGGTTGAAAGCCATACACCAATGTTTGAGCATGAGGCTGCTTCCTCCAAAGACCCATGAGGAAGACGGTAGAAGTGTGGCGTCTTCGGGAGATCCGCAGGAGAAGCAGAGCCAACCTTTTTTTAGAAATAGGATGTCCGGGCGGTAGCCAAGGATCAGATACCACTTGAGCTTTATCCAGTCCTCCAGAGATGGTGAGCTCAAAATTTTATAGGAAATACGACCAACCATTGAACAGATGGACATCTTACAAAGGTTCTCTAGGACCACACCGTCACCCAACACTAAATGCCTGGTTCTTTTGTTTGTTTTCCACTCCTTGCGACCATAAGAGGCAACTCGGTGAGGGGAAGGAGGGATTTTAATAGCATCCAGAGGTGTTAGTCAACTAGGACAGTTTGGAGGTAAAAAGGAAGAGGAGATGGGGAGGGACCTGTCAGTAGCAGGTGTAGCTCTTGAAATAGGAGCTCTTGTCAGAGGAGGGTGGCCTATCCCAGCAGGGGACTTAATGGGAACGAAAGGGCAATTTGAAAAAGGCTCGGAGGGAAGCTTCATAAATCTGTGTTCCAGGGCATCTATTTTATCGAAGAGTCCCACCTGTTTCCAAAGGAGTTCGTCTGTAGGGAGCATTAGATTATTGGGCTGAGGTTCCATTTTAAAACAGCTGGGGGACCACTCCGGCCCACTGAACAAGACTGAGCAAACCGAAAAGAGGGCGAAGAAGGCTGGAGAAAAACTAGATCGATCAGTGGAACACGGGTTTTGAATCAAAGGACCAATCCCTGTCAGGACTAGAAGACAAGAGCGATACTGTGGCAGACAGTCCAAAAAGAAACACGTAGATAAAGCTAGATTCTATCAGGGCTAGAAGACAAGATACGAAACTGGAGAGAGTTGGTCCGAGAGCAGACAAAAAAGGCGTATTCAAAGACCGGGACGAAAAACGAGCTCAGGAGCCATACGAGTCGTTGACAGGGTAGCTAGAGTGGCAGGGGCCTGAAGCCAGGAAATGGTCTCCGGGAGGAACTACGAGGATCTGAAGGTCCTGGTTCCTGGTTTGCCTCCCGTGAAGTCGCCATCTTTGATAATTAAAGGTGAATGACATCTCTGAAATGTTATGATTATACAGTTTGGGGGCATCCAAACGCATCAAGCTTCTCCAACATCCTCGAATGTTCAACAACGGGCAGATCTTCTAACGCTTATACGCACAACTCCTCCATAGAAGCTAATGTTCCAATTCTTGGCAGCTCCTCGGCTTCTTTATAGCGTTAAAATATTAAGAAGCCAGTTGATTATATCTGCGGATTGGTGAATGGAACTGGAGATGTTCTGTTCTGGAGAGGCGATAAGGTGAGAACTCTGAAGACTGGGCATTTTGAATCGATCAGCGCAGATTCAAATCTCACGGGCACCCTAGCAATTTTGCTTTGTATACCGAAAAGCCTCAATTTGAGGAGAAATATACTTTCGTGATGGAGGTTTTATCGAGAAATCCGCCTATAGGCTATCAATATCAGATCCGCAGATCGAATCTTGGCACGATACTTCTGCTCCAGATTTGAGACAAAAAAACGATTTGCGGGATTGGCCATCCCATTCAAAAACGTTGGAGATGTCTTTGGATTTTTCCTCGAAGCAAACCCTGTTGATGGCAAACAACGGATTCTCTAGAGATTTGCAGAATCAGAAGGCAACAAAAAAAAAAAAATGGTTCATTACTGTTAAGTCACATTACCGTGTAGTCAAGTATCGATCAATATATTGTAATCTGCTTGTGGGCGAAAATAAATGGTTCATTAATGCATAACCGCGTTGAACGATTTGATTTGATTTATCTAAAATCAAATAAATAATTTAGAGTTATTTTAATTTGAATTTATTAAATATGAGAATAAAACGGAATTTTGCCTTCCTAAATTCATAGTTATAGAGTAGGAATACTTCACATAAAAGGGTGGAGAAAGCAGTTTCTTCAGATTTAGACTTTGCAGCTTGCTATGGATAAACTTATGATCCATTCACAAAGAGTAGTCCTTTTTCCTTTGCTAGAAGTAACTATGATAGTTGGTTTTTTTTATGGGGCTTCATAAAATAGAGGAGGAAAATGTGGTGCGGGTGCAGTGCTAAAATGTTTAGAGGAGAATATATTTAGTATTAAATTGAACTATGGTAAGAGAACAAATATTATAGGAGAACTACTTCTCTGTGGAATCTTTTGTTTTTTTGCTCTACATAAGCAAGTTAATTGTCTACAAGTGGTTGTAGATTCCAAAGTAATTGTTGACTAGTTTTCTTATAAAACAATTTGAAGGTGATTTCATTACAACTTTGACCATTCAGGGAATTCAATAGGGAAAACATGCTTTGCTTATGGAGGAAGGAATTTTATTTTTTGCCAAAAGAATGGGAGAACAAGTTGAAAGCTTTGAAAAAATAACTTAATACTAAATTCAAATTTCATGATTAAGTGGTGATAACAAATGTATTAGAGCAGTGATATTTTTGGCCTTTTGTTTTTTTTTTAAAAGTATATGTGATAAGACAATTAAAGACCGAAAAAGATACTATTCTCTGAGCAGAATTTTGTAATGTTTATTTTATATATCTAATATAAGACATTTTTCCTTTGTGAAAAAAAAAAATTAAGATGAGACTTATTAAAATCAACAGTTTCTACTTTATAGTCATTTCTCACAAAAACATTAATTCGTAAAGTTGAATGTTGTATAGATCCATTTAGAACTTAATAATGCATAATAATTCTTAAAGTTGATTGTATAGATCCATTTAGAACTTAATAATGTATAATAATGTTTTTATTTTTTTTGAATGAAAGTTTTTTAGTGATTTCTTTAGGGGATTTTTGCCGAAAATTTGGCAAGAAATTGTTAGATCTCGAGATTTGAGTGAAATTGTTAGATCTTCATTTGTTTTTCATCATTCAAAATAACGATTTAATGTAAAAGTGTACCTGGATTTTCTCAATTGATGTTTTGTGTGAAGGTTTATGTATGAAAACACCTAGAGGTAAAAAATTTAACACATTATTTCATTACAAAAATCTATGATGTAAAATTTAGTTAGTTCCAATATTGTAATTTCAATCTTCTTTATGGGACTTCTCATCCTCTGGTAAAGTGGTAGAATGGAGTCTTCCATTCACATGTTGTTGCCATAAAATGTATTTGGTTAAGACAATGCAAAACCATATAATATTTTTCCTGCAAACACAATTTTTAAAATGAATTTCCCTTTCACCCTTTTCTTACATATGCAAAATATTTTAAAATTTATCTTTCACTTATTTCTTACATATACAAGATATTAATTATTTACTATATTTCATTGTTCGAGGTTAAAAACCTAACACTAAATTGTTGTCTTGCAAAACTCAATCTCCCCTCTAATTTTGGAACAATACCATTTGGAATCAATGTCTCCAATGTCTTTGTTAACAACTCTATCATATCCTCAAAATGTTTTCTCTTCATTTCCAAAGAAATATCAATTGTTAACAACACTGTTAAATCTTTATACACCTCCTTGTACTCCTTACTTCCTTTCAAAACCTCT
>ML796272.1:44412-58233 GCA_009831015.1 Picea engelmannii | reverse complement strand
AAAAATGATAATATATTTTTATTTAAAAATGATAAAATATTATTGTCAAAATATACTTTTCTAAATTGAAAATGGTCAATAAATATTCTACTTTTTGAACTTTTCACCTATATCAGATATAGATGAAATCATCATTTTATATTGTTTAAATTGCATTTTTGAATGCATAAATGGATTCAACACTCTAAAATATCCTAGGGGCATTAAAATTATATAGACTTAACTATTCAAATGTTGAGTTCCAATAATTTTTGGCAGATAAAATCTGATCCAAAAATATATTCATAAAAACTCAAAAAAAATGGAAGATTTAAATTAGACCTTAAAAAAATAAAATAATGGTCAATAATATATATAAAAATTAAAGAAATAATAAATATATAAAAGTTAAAGAAATAAATGAGAAATGAGAAATAATAAATATATAAAAATTAAAGAAATAAATGAGAAATAATAAATATATAAAAATTAAAGGAAAAAATTATAAACTACTATATGAAATTGTCAAATATACCTCTGTCTCAATGGGAAATGGTCAATAAATATATAAAAACTAAAGAAAAAAATTATAAACTACCATGTTGTGTCTAACATGCCATTTTCATTAATAGATAAATACAATAAATCCTTTCATGTCACATCTCCAATTTAAATTTTACTTTATTTCCCGAAGAGAAATTTTCTCAAATTTATAATAGGAATAAATTCATTTACAATGCGCAGTAGTCAGCTGAGTAAGCAAGATCTGTGTGACAACCATGATAGGACCAGTACATTCAAAATCATTACAGTGCTTCCAAAGGACCGAAAGTGATCTACATCCGTTTCAATACTTTCACGGCTAGCCAAATTACTAACATCTTGGTTTCGCCTCCATGAGCAGTCAAAGAACCAAGCTACCATCTCCACGGCTTACAAAGATGTCCTCAAGCACAATGGATAAGCCATTATGATTCGAAGATATTGATGGAAGAGATCGGGCTCTCATGTCCTCTATCGCAGTGATAGATCGAGAGTCTACCAACCACTTTTCTTAGTGCTCTCTTGGAGAGAGCATCCGCCTCGGTATTGTGCGATCTGGGGATATGGTGGAAGTTGATATCGGTGAAGAGCTTAGACAACTGCTGCATTTTTTGCTTCCAACCTTCCACATGGATGGATTGGAGATTACACTTTTGATTGATCCAGTCTATGATAACTTTCGAGTCTCCGAGAACATGGAGGTGATTTAAAGACCAAAAGGAAGCAAGCGTGAGAGAAGCCCATAAGCCCATGAGCTCGGCTTTGGTGTTTGTACCCACACCACAATTAATGAACCACTTTGTGGTCCTCTTTGGAAGGGTTTTGAAGGTGCCTCCATCCCCACAACATAATCCAGATGACTGTGCCGCACCGTCAAAACAGGCCACAGTGTAACCTTCAGGCAAAATAAACTGCACTACTTTGAAAGGAAGAGCCTTAACAGTAGACGGTTGCCAGTGGAAATTAGCCAGAATTCTGTGAAAAACTACCTGGAAGGAAGGTGAGGCATCCTAAAAAATGACCTTGTTGCGTTATGTCCAGATCTGCCAACAAACAAAGGCATCCAGATAAAGCGGCACAACTTTTTTACAAAACCAGGAGGAAAAGCACTCAGAAATGGTGGCGCCAGTCCAGTAGAGGGGTAGGGAGAAGTGTTGCAATATGCGGTTCCAGACTTCTTTAGAAAAATTACAATGGATCAATAAGTGGTGGATGTTCTCAGAGGCTCGGCAGTAGAGAGCACATAAACCGGGACCCTGCCATCCTTTCTTATGGAGCATCTCCCAGGTAAGAGTTTTTTCATTAGCACATAGCTAGATGAAAATTTTGTGTTTTAGAGGGAGCGACCAATGCCACATCTGAAGGAGCCACGGAGGAAGAGCAACATCGTCCCGATCTGGCAGGAGAGCCGCGTAGACATTCTTGGTAGAGACTATGCCTGAACCATCACCCCCGGCCCAGACGAGGGAGTCCCGAGCGTCGATGAGGGAGATGCCTGCACATTTTAATGCCACCGTGTAAGAGTCCCATTCCAAAGCCAAAGGCCTGATAAGAGAAAGGTCGCTGCTGTGTAGCCAATGATCCAGTATAGGGAAGGCAAGAGTCGCCTCCTTCATCTGAGCCAGGGAACTGAAATTAAAAGAGAATAGTTGCGATCTGAGTGGCAGAGAGAGAATCGAGAGATCATCCAATCCGATGATTTTATCTCTACCAATTTTGATTTCTGCACCCGATCCAGGCCTCCAACGAAACTAGTGAAGGATCACCTGAGAGGAAGAGACCAGACCCCTCCAGAAGGTAGAAGCCCTCTTCTGTAGTAGATGTGTCTTTCGCAGCCAAAGAGGGAGGGGAAAGGCGCTTAGATACTTATCCATGATGACTCGGTGCCAAATGTTGTCAAGAGTGACCGCTCTCCAGAAAGAACTAGCCAGTAGTGCCGTGTTGAAGATAGAAAGGTTCTTTAGTCCCCACCCCCCTGCCCTCTTAGGTCTAGAAAGAGTCTGTCAGCTACAAAGGTGGAAGCGACGCTTCCCTGCGAGGTCATTCCACAGGAAATTGAATGAGAGTCTGCGAAGCAGAATAATAATCTTGTTGGGGATCCGTTCCAGTAACATCTAATAAACCGCCAGACTTTGTAACACCGATTTGACCAGGATAAGTCATCCATCCAGGGACAACCATTTATTACACCAAAAACCTATTCTCCTTTTGAAGGTTGCTACTAGCCAGTTCCAATCATTTGAGGGGGAGGCTCCCAGCTTTAGCTTGTAAACAATGTACCTGAAACCTAAATTCAAGTAAAAAAAGGAGAAAGGAATGGAATCTTTGAGGAGAGAGAGCTCGGCCTCGGGTAAACCCCAATAGTGGACAGTGGACTTTGAGGGATTGATGGACAGACCTGATACTGAACAGAAGAGTTGAAGTATGTCCAGGATCGCAAGCCACTCCACTAAATCAGCTTTTGACAATAGAAGAATATCGTCAACAAACATGAGGTGAACGATCTTGATGAGATTTGAAACCTTTATACCAGTGATGCGGTGCTCGTAAGAGATTTTAGAGAGGAGAAGGCTAAGGCCTCCCATAACTAAGATAAAGAGGTAAGGAGATAGTGGGCATCCCTGACGGAGCCCCCTTTCACTTTTAAAAAATCTAGTCGCCTCCCCATTAATCAGCACTGCAAAGTTAGCACTAGTGACGCAGGACATAATCCAATCTATGAGCTTGTCACCAAAGCCTACTGAGTGTAGGATTAATCTCAGAAAATCCCAATCTATGCTGTCAAAATCCTTTTTGAGGTCTAGTTTCATGACCAGCGCCTTTTGATTTTTCTGAATGATGTTGTGTATGCAATCATGGGCTACACCGATGGCATCTTGAATTCTTATTCCCTTTAAAAAACTGAGTTGTTCAGCTGAGAGACTCCTTTCCAGAACCGGCTTAATCCGCTTGGAGATAAATTTGGAAATTACCTTGTAAATGAGGTTGCATAAGGAGATCGGTCTGAAGTCATTGAAGGAAATCGAATTGTTTTCTTTAGGAATTAAAACCAGGAAGGTAGAGTTTAGGCTACTAGAAATTTTACCTTTGATGCGGGAGTCCTCCACCATCTGGAGGAGATCTGATCCAACAAGATCGAAAAACAAGGTGAAGAATTCTGCCGACCAGCCATCGGGCCCTGGACTCCTCTCCTTTTTGAAAAGTAACAAAATTTTCTTTAGCTCTGGCAGTGTGACTGGTTTGTAAAGATCTGTGGCTTCAGTCGCTATAACCAAGTTAGAGAAAAGACTGGCAGTTGAAACTTTTGCTGGTAGATTGTGGCCACAACTGGCTTTTAAAAGATGTTTGAAGTGAGAGGCAGCCTCGGCTTTGAGTGCCTCCTGTCCACGGAGGGTCCCATCAGTTTCACTTTCGATGGACCAGATTAATTTCTTATTCATGTTGTGGCTAGCCACTCTGTGAAATTTTTTTGAGTTTGAGTTACCCCACTTGAGCCAGGTCGCACGGCTGCGGAGCCTCCATCCTTTTTCTTCTTCACGCAATAGTTCATCTCTACTTTTCTCCATAGCCTTTAGAGTAACAAAGTCCTCCAGTGACAGCGCAGCTGTGGTTGATGTTAAGATGAGATGTGTGATCTCAGTCTCCAGCCTAATCAGATTGGTTTCCTCAGTAGCCTTCTTGACTTTACCCCAAGATTTTGAGTGCACTTTTAGAGCTTTCAATTTCCAAACGATTCTCAACTGTGGGTTTTCTTCTTTTAGGGAACACGGATCTGTCCAGACAGCATGTACCAGAGCAGTGTAATCAGCGGAGGAGAGCCAGTGATGATTAAATTTGTATGGAAAAGGCTTGAGCCAGATGGGGAGGTTCAATTTGAGGAGGATGGGCGCATGGTCGGAGATGAAAGGAAGCTTGACCCACGAGGTGGGGAAGACAGTGGAAGAGAGGAAACCATCGGAGATTAAGAAGCGACCGAGACATCTGGCAATGGCCTCGGAGCCCCTTCTCCCGTTTCTCCAGGTAGGAACAAGTCTGGCCGGCAGTATATCGATGAGGTTCTTTATCATAAAGAGGTCTCTATAGAGGTTTTCACCTGAGCCTGACAAGGAAGCTGCTCCCCAGTGTTCATCTGTTGAAAGGGTGATGTTGAGATCGCCTCCCAAAATGAGGTTTGGAAGGGAGAGGATGCCGCTATTAGCAAGGTGAGTCCAGAAGTGAGGTATGTCTTGACAGGGGCCGTAGACGTTTAATAGCGCCAACTCTTGATTGGTAGCAAAGCATATGCCAATCAACAATATACATCCACAGGTCAAGAAGGGATTTAAATCAAAAAGACCTGGATCCCAGGCCACCATCATGCCACCAGAGTTGCCAATGGAGTTTAACGCCGTTGAGACCCAAAGAGGGCGAAAAAGGTGCAAGAAATCTCTAGAAGTTTCATCAACAGCAAGAGTTTCTTGAAGAAAAATAACATCCAGTTTGGTGTGTTCTAGTAGTCTTCGGAATGAGGCAGCCTTGAGGGTGCCTCTGATCCCTCGTATGTTCAGAGAGAGCACTATCATTACTTGGATCGTGCTATGGCCTTCAAAGCTATAAGGGCCTTTCCATCTTGAGATGAGATTACCGGGGCTGGAAGTTGAGTGCTAGAGCAATCCTTCTTCTTCCTAGCGCTTCTTGTATGGAGAGGGGAGAGCTCAACACCAATACCTCGTGACCATGCAAAGGATTTGTCGAGAGTTTTCAAATGGTTTGAGGATGATGTGCCCGCTTCTGTGGAATGGGCAATGAGCTCTTTTCCCCGAAAAACTGGTAATTGTGTGGCACTGTCCGGGAGAAACAAAGCGGAAGTCGAGGAGCTCAACGCTGCCATGAGGGAATCCTCGTCTTCGTCCGGCTGACTGTAACCATGGAGTAACGTTGTGGGGTCTTCCAGGACTAAGGGAGTGTTAGAGGGACCGGTCTGAAGGGTCGGCAGCGAGGGTGGGAGTGGGGGCGAAGGTGGAGGGGGAGTAGGATCAAAGGTGGAAGGAAGGGGGCTGTCAAGAGGTGGAGCCAGAGGAGAGGTAGAATGAGGCAACTCAGATTCCAGGAGGGGGGGCTATGGGAGGGAGGAGGAAGAGGACCAGAAGGAGCGATTTACGGTTTCCTTTTCAGAAGCGGAGAGTGATATAAAGAGTGAGGGGCACAGTTGAAAAAGCTTGGACGTCAGAGATTCAAGTTGTCCAGGTAAGGGCGGGGAGGGAGGATCAGGGGGGATGTCCAAGAAGGCTAGGGAAGGGTCAACAACCATATAGGCAGGGGGGTTTATAAGTAGGTCGACATCATCAGAGGGGTCGTTCCGGGACTTACCAGGACATGTTCGGCGAAGATGGCCAATCTCGCGGCATCGATTGCAATGGAACGGGAGTCCAAGGTAGTCCAGGTTCTGAAGAATTTTTCTCCCTCACCAGTCGATCTCTAGAGTTTCCGGTAGACCAGCAGTTAAGTCCATCTTGACCAGAACCCTGCCCATTTTCCTCGAAGATCTCGTGAGAGAAGGAGTGTCAAGAGCTATGAATTTACCCAGGGAGTTGCCAATAGCTCTAAAGGCATCTTCATTCCAGAGGTGGAGTGGGAGACCCGGGAGAAACACCCACAAATGTCTGTGCTGGAAGTAGTCGGTGTCTGGGTTGAAAGCCATACACCAATGTTTGAGCATGAGGCTGCTTCCTCCAAAGACCCATGAGGAAGACGGTAGAAGTGTGGCGTCTTCGGGAGATCCGCAGGAGAAGCAGAGCCAACCTTTTTTTAGAAATAGGATGTCCGGGCGGTAGCCAAGGATCAGATACCACTTGAGCTTTATCCAGTCCTCCAGAGATGGTGAGCTCAAAATTTTATAGGAAATACGACCAACCATTGAACAGATGGACATCTTACAAAGGTTCTCTAGGACCACACCGTCACCCAACACTAAATGCCTGGTTCTTTTGTTTGTTTTCCACTCCTTGCGACCATAAGAGGCAACTCGGTGAGGGGAAGGAGGGATTTTAATAGCATCCAGAGGTGTTAGTCAACTAGGACAGTTTGGAGGTAAAAAGGAAGAGGAGATGGGGAGGGACCTGTCAGTAGCAGGTGTAGCTCTTGAAATAGGAGCTCTTGTCAGAGGAGGGTGGCCTATCCCAGCAGGGGACTTAATGGGAACGAAAGGGCAATTTGAAAAAGGCTCGGAGGGAAGCTTCATAAATCTGTGTTCCAGGGCATCTATTTTATCGAAGAGTCCCACCTGTTTCCAAAGGAGTTCGTCTGTAGGGAGCATTAGATTATTGGGCTGAGGTTCCATTTTAAAACAGCTGGGGGACCACTCCGGCCCACTGAACAAGACTGAGCAAACCGAAAAGAGGGCGAAGAAGGCTGGAGAAAAACTAGATCGATCAGTGGAACACGGGTTTTGAATCAAAGGACCAATCCCTGTCAGGACTAGAAGACAAGAGCGATACTGTGGCAGACAGTCCAAAAAGAAACACGTAGATAAAGCTAGATTCTATCAGGGCTAGAAGACAAGATACGAAACTGGAGAGAGTTGGTCCGAGAGCAGACAAAAAAGGCGTATTCAAAGACCGGGACGAAAAACGAGCTCAGGAGCCATACGAGTCGTTGACAGGGTAGCTAGAGTGGCAGGGGCCTGAAGCCAGGAAATGGTCTCCGGGAGGAACTACGAGGATCTGAAGGTCCTGGTTCCTGGTTTGCCTCCCGTGAAGTCGCCATCTTTGATAATTAAAGGTGAATGACATCTCTGAAATGTTATGATTATACAGTTTGGGGGCATCCAAACGCATCAAGCTTCTCCAACATCCTCGAATGTTCAACAACGGGCAGATCTTCTAACGCTTATACGCACAACTCCTCCATAGAAGCTAATGTTCCAATTCTTGGCAGCTCCTCGGCTTCTTTATAGCGTTAAAATATTAAGAAGCCAGTTGATTATATCTGCGGATTGGTGAATGGAACTGGAGATGTTCTGTTCTGGAGAGGCGATAAGGTGAGAACTCTGAAGACTGGGCATTTTGAATCGATCAGCGCAGATTCAAATCTCACGGGCACCCTAGCAATTTTGCTTTGTATACCGAAAAGCCTCAATTTGAGGAGAAATATACTTTCGTGATGGAGGTTTTATCGAGAAATCCGCCTATAGGCTATCAATATCAGATCCGCAGATCGAATCTTGGCACGATACTTCTGCTCCAGATTTGAGACAAAAAAACGATTTGCGGGATTGGCCATCCCATTCAAAAACGTTGGAGATGTCTTTGGATTTTTCCTCGAAGCAAACCCTGTTGATGGCAAACAACGGATTCTCTAGAGATTTGCAGAATCAGAAGGCAACAAAAAAAAAAAAATGGTTCATTACTGTTAAGTCACATTACCGTGTAGTCAAGTATCGATCAATATATTGTAATCTGCTTGTGGGCGAAAATAAATGGTTCATTAATGCATAACCGCGTTGAACGATTTGATTTGATTTATCTAAAATCAAATAAATAATTTAGAGTTATTTTAATTTGAATTTATTAAATATGAGAATAAAACGGAATTTTGCCTTCCTAAATTCATAGTTATAGAGTAGGAATACTTCACATAAAAGGGTGGAGAAAGCAGTTTCTTCAGATTTAGACTTTGCAGCTTGCTATGGATAAACTTATGATCCATTCACAAAGAGTAGTCCTTTTTCCTTTGCTAGAAGTAACTATGATAGTTGGTTTTTTTTATGGGGCTTCATAAAATAGAGGAGGAAAATGTGGTGCGGGTGCAGTGCTAAAATGTTTAGAGGAGAATATATTTAGTATTAAATTGAACTATGGTAAGAGAACAAATATTATAGGAGAACTACTTCTCTGTGGAATCTTTTGTTTTTTTGCTCTACATAAGCAAGTTAATTGTCTACAAGTGGTTGTAGATTCCAAAGTAATTGTTGACTAGTTTTCTTATAAAACAATTTGAAGGTGATTTCATTACAACTTTGACCATTCAGGGAATTCAATAGGGAAAACATGCTTTGCTTATGGAGGAAGGAATTTTATTTTTTGCCAAAAGAATGGGAGAACAAGTTGAAAGCTTTGAAAAAATAACTTAATACTAAATTCAAATTTCATGATTAAGTGGTGATAACAAATGTATTAGAGCAGTGATATTTTTGGCCTTTTGTTTTTTTTTTAAAAGTATATGTGATAAGACAATTAAAGACCGAAAAAGATACTATTCTCTGAGCAGAATTTTGTAATGTTTATTTTATATATCTAATATAAGACATTTTTCCTTTGTGAAAAAAAAAAATTAAGATGAGACTTATTAAAATCAACAGTTTCTACTTTATAGTCATTTCTCACAAAAACATTAATTCGTAAAGTTGAATGTTGTATAGATCCATTTAGAACTTAATAATGCATAATAATTCTTAAAGTTGATTGTATAGATCCATTTAGAACTTAATAATGTATAATAATGTTTTTATTTTTTTTGAATGAAAGTTTTTTAGTGATTTCTTTAGGGGATTTTTGCCGAAAATTTGGCAAGAAATTGTTAGATCTCGAGATTTGAGTGAAATTGTTAGATCTTCATTTGTTTTTCATCATTCAAAATAACGATTTAATGTAAAAGTGTACCTGGATTTTCTCAATTGATGTTTTGTGTGAAGGTTTATGTATGAAAACACCTAGAGGTAAAAAATTTAACACATTATTTCATTACAAAAATCTATGATGTAAAATTTAGTTAGTTCCAATATTGTAATTTCAATCTTCTTTATGGGACTTCTCATCCTCTGGTAAAGTGGTAGAATGGAGTCTTCCATTCACATGTTGTTGCCATAAAATGTATTTGGTTAAGACAATGCAAAACCATATAATATTTTTCCTGCAAACACAATTTTTAAAATGAATTTCCCTTTCACCCTTTTCTTACATATGCAAAATATTTTAAAATTTATCTTTCACTTATTTCTTACATATACAAGATATTAATTATTTACTATATTTCATTGTTCGAGGTTAAAAACCTAACACTAAATTGTTGTCTTGCAAAACTCAATCTCCCCTCTAATTTTGGAACAATACCATTTGGAATCAATGTCTCCAATGTCTTTGTTAACAACTCTATCATATCCTCAAAATGTTTTCTCTTCATTTCCAAAGAAATATCAATTGTTAACAACACTGTTAAATCTTTATACACCTCCTTGTACTCCTTACTTCCTTTCAAAACCTCTGATTGGTGCATTAACAACAATGTTCCCAAGGCATGATTTAAAGAATATGCAACATAACTGTTAGTTTTTTAGCTAGCTCGGGTACTCTGCATGCATGTTTGTCTTGTACGCTGAAAGAACCTTATACCTACACTACTAGACACTTGACTTTGTAATGAGTTTTATAAAATTGTGATAAAGTGGTTCTTTTATGTATGTAACTTTTTAATAAAGTGTATCTTCTAATATTAAAGTGACTTTATCCCATAAAGTACACTTATGTTATAAAGTGAAAATATACTTTAATATTTTAAAGGGATTTATCTTGGAGGGAATGAATCATGTCCCTTATCTTGTAAAGACAAGATTAAATCTTGGCCATTAGATTTAGGGTTAGAGAAGATAAAGGGTCACTTTCAAATTATAAGAGAATACTTAAAGTAATGTGCAAGACAATGACAAGGAGTTTGAAAAATTTCTGAAATAACTTAAGAGAGGAAAGTGAGTGCAGCTAAGAGAGCCCATTTTCTAAAAAAAAATGGGCATTTTTCCCAATAAATTTCTGAGTGAAGAATGTTGTTGCTGCTGGCTAATAAAGAGGATCATACTATACATTGCGAACAAACCATACGACAAGCTTAGGAGGGCACAAATTTCGATACATGTTTGTTAACAATAATGATTCTTCATCTTCGTTAGTTTGTAAAAGATGGGATCCCAATGAATAAATAAAAGAAATATTTTTAATCCATAGGGAAGTCCAAACTTTTTTCGATCGTTAGTATTTTAGTTTCACATGTGGCCAAACCAGATCTCCGAAATTTTATGCAACTAACCAGGGGACCTGGACAATAATATAGTTTTAAAAAACTCTATCAAATTGTATAGTTTTAAGGCACTGAGATATGGAATTTTTAACTGTTAACTGATTGAGTTATTTGGAAGAGGTTTAGGTTTAAATCTGGTTTAATTGAGGTTATTTGTACAAGGTTTAAGTTTAAATTGTATATAAGGCACTGAGATATGGAATTTTTAACTGTTAATGTTAACTGATTGGGTTATTTGGACAAGGGTTAGTTTCAAATCTGGTTTACTAATTGATTGCGGTTATTTGGACACGGTTTAAGTTTAAATCTGGTTGATTGTAACTTAGGCTTGTATTAATAGTTGGCAAGCAAGTTTCTAGTAAGAGACTTACAATTTAGGGGTGTCTATCTTTCTAGCGTTGTCACAACGAACTAACATATCATTTATAAGAATTGAATGCAGAAACTTTAGGCCAATGTTAACAGTTGGTAAGCAAGCCTCTAACAAGAAACTTATGATTTAGAAGCACCTATCCTTTTACCTTTGTCACAACAAACCAACATATCATTTATAAGAATTGAATGTAACTATAGAAAAAAACAAACAATCTACCCAACCATCCAAACTATAAACCCTATCTTAATAAATTTTAAAAAAATACATACTTCCTTGATATTTCTTTTTTTGGTATACAGGGATCTCGTTGACCTTAAAAGCCTTTTCTGATATGCAGTAATCTTCGTTTGCTGTAAAGGCCCTTTTTCTAGTAAGATATCATGGGGTGTGACCACTTTTCTCCTCATCAATTTGACGTATTCGTTGGAGGGACTGTCAGTAACACTAACAACACTAGTTGTCGGCATCCCTTTATAGCGGAATATAGTTTAATTTGTAATTTGAATATTATAAAGCTCAAAGGTCTTAATTAAAACCAGAGGCGAAAATCTTTTGTTCATAAATCTAAAATTAAAATATATTATTCTTAAAAAAAGTTAATTGTCCCTGCCGACGAAATATATCAATTGTTTTGCTGTAAAATAAGTTTGACTTTTTAATAATGGTCCAAAAAAATTATAATATTTTTTTAATGTTCTGTGATATTTAAATATTAAATATTTTTTTAATGTTCTGTGATATTTAAATATTAAATTTAATATTTTGAAAATAAAAATATTTTTTGAAATATTTAAAATTCTTAAAACTATTTTTATTCTATTTATGATTAAAAATGACAAAATTAAAAAAATAATATATTCTTATTTAAAAATGATAATATATTTTTATTTACATGAGAAATTGTCAAAATATATTTTTCTAAATGGAAAATGGTTAATAAATATTCTACTTTTTGAACTTTTCATTTGTATTGGATCTGAGTAAAATCATCATTTTTTATTGTTTAAATTGCATTTTTAAATTGACGCCCTAAAATATCCTAGGGGTATTAGAATTATACAAACTTAACCATTCAAATGTGGATTTCCAATAATTTTTGGTTTAATTTAGATAAAATCTGATCCGAAATATATTCATAAAAACTCAAAAAATGGAAGATTTAAATTAAATCTTAAAAAATAAATAAAAAATATCAATAAATATATATAAAAATTAAAGAAATAAATAAGAAATAATCCATATATAAAAATTGAAAGAAAAATTATAAACTACTATGTGAAATTGTCAAATATACCTGTCTCAATGGGAAATGATGAATATAAAAATTAAAGAAAAAAATTATAAACTACCATGCTGTGACTAACAGGCCATTTTCATTAATAGATAAATACAATAAATCCTTTCATGTCACATCCTCCAGTTTAAATTTAATATACAGTGCAGTCACATTACCGTTTAGTCATGTATCGATCAATACATTGTAATCTGCTTGTGGGCAAAAATAAATGGTTCATTAATGCATAGCCGCGTTGTAGGATTTGATTTGATTTATCTAAATTTTAGAGTAATTTGAATTTGAATTTATTAAATATGAGAATAAAACTAAAGTTTGCCTTCCTAAATTCATAGTTCTAGAGTACAAACACTTTACATAAAAGGGTGGAGAAAGCAGTTTCTTCAGATTCAGACTTTGCAGCTTGTTATGGATAAACTTACGGTCCATTATCAATTATGATAGTTAGATTTTTTGATGGGGCTTTACAAAATGGAGGAGGAAAATAAATATGATAGTTAGATTTTTTTGATGAAGCATTACAAAATGGAGGAGGAAAATGTGGTGTGGGTGTAGTGTTAAAATGTCTAAAGGGGGATATATTTAGTATTAAATTGAAATGTGGTATGGGAACAGATACTAGAGGAGGGGAGAATTATTGGCTCTATGGATTCTTTTGTTTTTTGCTCTACATAAGCAAGTTAATTGTTTACAGGTGGTTGGAGATTCCAAAGTAATGGTTGACTAGTTTTCTTATAAAAACAATTTGCTGGTGATTTCATTACAGCTTTGGATGACCAGAATCCGTTAGATGAATGGAAGCTTCCAGAACTTAAAAATACAACACATTTTCACGGAATTCAATAGGGAAGCAGATCAGTTATTTGTTTACGGAGGAAAGAATTTTATTTTTTGCCAAAGGAATGGGAGAGCAAGTTGAAAGCTTTGAAAAAATAACCTAATACTAAATTCGGATTTCATGATTAAGTGGTGATCAAGATTGTATTAGAACAATAATATTTTTGGCCTTTTGTTTTGTGTAAGACGTATATGTGATAAGACAATTAAAGACCGAAAATGATACTATTCTTTGAGCAGAATTTTGTAAAGTTTGTTTTATATATCTAATATAAGATATTTTTCCTTTATGAAAAAAAAAATTAAGATGAGACTTTATTAAAATCAATAGTTTCTACTTTATATCCATTTAATTCGTAAAAGTTGAATGTTGTATAGATCCATTTAGAACTTAATAATGCATAATAATTCCTAAAGTTGAATATTGTATAGATCCATTTAGAACTTAATAATGCATAATAATTTATTTATTTTTAATGAAGGTTTTTTAGTGATTTGTTTAAGGGATTTTTGCAGAAAATTTGGCAAGAAATTGTTAGATCTCCATATTTGAGTTTCTTGTTAGATCTCCAAAGTTGACTGAAATTGTTAGATCTTCAGTAGTTTTTCAGCATTCAAAAATGGATTTTAAAAAACAAAAAATAATGATTTAATGTAAAAGTGTAAATTTGAAATCATTATCTTAAGCTTTATTTAATTTTTCCATATTGGCCACTTGAACAAGGTTGCTGATTGAAATGAATCA